>JAKWJA010001625.1:0-25204 GCA_027704765.1 Solanum habrochaites | reverse complement strand
TATAATGCCCTACCTAGTCTGATAGGACGGCTCATCGGTATATCCCACCACTCACACCTAAGTGATGATTGACTAACACCGACCTCATGTCTATCTTTGAAATGTTAACTGCTCCTTTAGAGTTGGTCAAATATGCATAAATCCCAAGATAGCAGTGGTTACGTTATGTCTTAATGTGTGACTGTTGTTAGGTGTGCGATTATTCAATATCCACATTCTCAAAAGACCCATCCTTGTTACACAAATGAAAAAACAGGAGCACCCCATGAATATATAGTAGGCATGTTAAAGCTTTTATAAAGCAATATATCTAAGTTTAGCCTGTCAACTCTTTCAATTGTTAAGGAGGCCACCATATGGAGGGATTGAATGAATATGTTCAATATCATTGGTAGGTGGTAAGAAAATCGCTTACCAAAGATCAATTTCCTTTTAGGTGGAATATCAGGAAGGATAATTAGATAAAAAACCTCCAGGACTCATTCACTACGGAGACCGACTATAGGAGGGAATTTGAAAATACAAATCTTGACTTGTACATGATAGAGAACCCTTTGAGATCATTTACATGACTTTTTAGACAACAGATATGATCAGACATCTTGGAATAGAGATTCATTTACCCTCTTTCAATAAACAACAGGTTCAATGGGAAGTTTAACCTCACAAACTCTGTCCTACAATAAAGCTTGCAAAAACATGCATACACCAACTATACACAATATAAGTTAAAAAAAGCAAAGCATATCGAGTTACTACAATTTAGTAGTAAGAAAAATCTATTGGGAATGAAATAGGACGATTATAGACAAGGACTATTCCAGTAACAACGGAATCTCCCCACTGGGGTAGACACTAGAAAAATCATTACATGCAAAAATATCAGTATAAGCATAAAATTTTAAAGCACTAGTGATGGTTACAAGGACAAAATCACCAGATCAAGTTAAGCAACCACATCAAGGTCAAAGTTTTTTTATCTATACAGTCAGCACGTTGGGAGAGGGTCTGTGGCTACCCCTAGAGCGGGGAGAGGCAAAGAAGAGATTTTTTTGGAGCATCACTACAAACCATGCTTAGCTTCAGCCATAACCCTTGTTCTTGAATCTTCAAGTTTTGACAATCCTTATATTTTGACAAATCTTGCCACAACTTAAAGCATATTTTCCTTCCCCTTTAGGAATTCCCCATATTTCTTTCACCATATTTTAACAAGTTGGCTCTCCTTGGGGATTTATTAAAACCTTTTCCACCTTCTTAAAATTTAGTGATATTAGAACACCCAATCACCACTTCTCTTGGAATGGTAGGGACTTGATTTACCCGCACTACTTAATTATAGGCTATCCTACTAATCTAAGACTATTCTTTGAGGAGCCCTCATCCAAAATGACGTAGCACCTCTCTCTTAGCATCTCTCGATTTTTTTTCGGATTAGATATTGACTTTTCCCTCAAAGCTATTGAATAAACAAATTAAGACAAGATATAGTTCGTGTGTATGTGTAGCATGGCCGATTGTTATCGTCTCGTAAGTCTCCGGACACCCCTTGATCACAAAAAATGATCATTGCGATCTCTAGGATCGGAGACTATAAGAGGAGAACTTCTCCCTCCTGGTAAAGTTGATTGAAATCCGTCACTTTCCCTCCATTCATGGTGTCTAGGTAGAAATCCGACATGAGAAAACCCTCCGTAAAGTGATCTCCGCAATTCACTGGAAACACCACTAACGTGACCTATATCTACTCCACATACCATGTTTGATCCACATCCTTATGTTGATATGAGGACAAATCGACCTTCTCACTTGAAGTCAGTCCCATAGCATATATCACCTTGTAGACGCCGCCAAGGAATTCTCTGGGGTCTTGATCAACCTTATACCCATAGAATGTATGAGGTTTCATCTTAGTGAAGTCCCTTAAACGGGAAGCCATAGTAGTGACTAGTTAATGAGGACGAGGATCAACATCTCTATTGAATTTAGCCATCATAATTTGGGCTTGAATAGTCGCGGTTTGTGCTTGAGTAGTCATGTATTGAGCCATTTGTGCAAGAATATCTCTTATATCCTCCTCCTTCATAGGTGGAGAGTTAATCGGGCCTTGATCATGGGTACGAGCTCCTGCATTAGCAACTTCCTCCTAAAGTCTTCGAGCCGCCTTCCTTTTAGTGTTCATACTTCCTACAAACAAAACAAAAGAATAAGATGCAAGTCACACCATAAGTATCATATATGTTCCTACTCATAAGTGTGACGCGTTTCACAAATATGGATATAAACTTACCTAGAGTTGGTATAGAGAGAGAGATATAACTCAATAATATTTAACCTCATGCTCTGATACATAGTTTGTTACATCCGAGTTTACCCTCTATAGAGTTACCAGGTCATTACATATTAGCTGAAAAAGTGCGGAAAATTTTAAAAAAATTTATTCTTCTACTAGGAGGTTTTTACATAAATTTAAAGAAACATAACATATTTATATATTCAGCGAGTATGCATAACCTTCATATAGGAAGTTACAAACCTTTTTGTTATGCACACATTATATAAAATTATAGGAAATAGTCTCAGCGATTATCTCGTTCTCACCACATTCTTAACGGATATTAACTATATGGAATAACCCTAACATCAATTCAACAAGAGAGTATAGGTCATACGAAAGGTGTTTTTTCAAATATACAACTAACATGGAAAGAAATGATAAAGTCATTAAGGTCATAATAAAAATCAAAGCTAGAAGATAGCATTGCCCTCGAAAGTTGAGGACTTACCACACTTTGATGAAAGGAACAAACAAGCCTTCAACAATATCGCCTTTAAAATTTTTTAACGACCTGAACCTAAAATATTTGGGACAAGGAATGAAAATGGGGTTAGTACTCCACATTTACTAAGTATGAGATCTTATACACATACACAAGCAAAACTTGCTAAAAGGGACTGTTTATCAAAGCACACCATTCTATACCTTTTAGGGTTTTAATGCAATGTCAAGTAAGTCATATTAATAACCAAAACATACTTACTATATTAACAAGTAATACTTACCTAACACACTTGAAAGCATGATTTTCTACAAACCAAAAATCAAGGAATAATATCCCAAGAATGAATGTGAGTTAAACATATCATAATAAGCAAGACAACTACTCAGAAGTCCTTATAAGCGGTCAACAAGTGTACAGACCAAACAAAGCCCATAACTTTGTTCACGACAAAACCGAACTCGTGAGTGGAACCACCTTAGACCTACTAGGGTGACGCGAACCAACAAAATCTTAAACCCCAAACATTTACCAAAGTTCAAAGGTAATTAAAAATAAAAAAAAAATTAATTTGAGGAAGACTCAAAATCTGATTTAAGGTAACTAAGTAAATCGCTCTAAAGTTACCACGTATCATTCCCAAAATCTGGAAGTCATCACATCAAGAACATCTATCCTAAATTACCAAGTCTAAGAGTGTGAGAAAACAAAATAAGTAAACGATTGGCCAGTCCGAAATTCACACGAATCAAGACCGTGAAGAAGAAAAATCCAGCATGAGCTAGGAATAATAGCCACCCCGAAACTCTGACTGGTTTGCTGGAGACTGTCTAGGACTGAGGCGAGCGAGCGAAGCGATGGCCCACTTGCTGACACTCTAAAAAATACCAAGAAGACAAGACATATATAAGTAGGGGTCAGTACAAGGAACACGTACTGAGTAGGTATCATCTGGCCAACTCAAAAATAGAAAAACAATTATACCGAATAATAATATACAGTCAACCACAATTAATTAACAGATGGCAAGCAACAAATACATAAACCCATTGGACAACAACACTATAATAGGTAACAACCATCAATCACAATCAGCACACCTTTGAGAACTCATGCCTCCACACAATACCATTGGGAAAATAGTTTCTTGAATTTGAGTAAATAATATAATTCAAGATTATTTTCCATTTAAAAAATACGGTGTCGGGAACGTGACACTCCGACCAAAAACACCGTGTCGCGAACGTGACCACTCCGATCCAAAAAATATCGTGTCGGAACGTGACATCCGATCAAAAAATCACCATGTCGGAACGCTGACATTCCGATCCAAAAAAATACCGTGTCGGAACGTGACACTCCGATCCAAAAATACGATTAATTATCCTTTATTAACAGCGCATGTTTCAAATCATTGCATATATTATTCCATCAAGCCGTCTTTATCAAGACATCACTTCAATAAAGCGGATTCAGATTAAAATTCAATAGTCTTTATCTGTAATTTTAGGAAAACCACACAATCATAACATCATACAACACACAATCAAGTAATAGGAAAGTCTTTACAAATATTCAACCCAATACATATCAATCGCTATTTAGAGTTTAATCTATCACATACGAATAAACCATAACCTACATCCACCGAAGAATCGCGATCAACAAGCTATCTTCCAAAAGATGCTTCTTCCTCTCTCTGATCGATCGTTATTACTCCTTATATCTAGAATGGCAAAACAGGCTCCTCCTATAAGTCAATTTTCATGAAAAGAAATGATCCTAACGAAATGATCGTAGCTTCCATCCCCATGGTATCTTCAGCATAGCGGACACATGAATACCAGATGCACTCCTAAAGCCTGGGGGGAGGCAAGATAATTCATAAGCACCTCCCCTATCGATTAAGTACTTCAAATGGTCCAATATACCTTGGGCTTAGCTTACCTCTTTTACCAAACCGCATCACCCCTTTATGGGCGAAACCTTCAGCAAGACTGCTCACCCTCCATGGAACTCCACAGTCCCTAACCTTCCGATCTGCATACTCACTTTTGCCTACTTTGAGCCGCCTTAAAAGTTTTCTTGAATATATTTCACCTTCTCTAATGAATCCATCAAAAGGTCAGTACCCCAAGGTCTCCACTCGATGCATCAAAACCAACCAATGGGAGACCTACATCCTCCCAAAAATTTCGAAGGAGCCATATCAATAATTGAGTGATAGCTATTAGTATGAAAACTCTATAAGGGTTAGGGAATTATTCCCAATGACCAACACCAAAAATCTATCAAACATGACACACAGGAAGCATATCCTCCAAACACCTGAGTCATTCGCGCAGATAACCTACGATCTGGGGTTGAAATGCAGAGAAGAAAGGTACTAAGATCTAACCTAGTGCCTAATTCAGCATGTAATGTTCTCCAAAACATAGAAGTAAAATTGCGTAACTCTATCTGATATGAGCGGAAAAAGTGGAACTACCATGCAATCGAACAATTTTGAGGGGATAAGAGTTTGGCTAAACTTCTCTGCATTGTAAGTCATCTTGACCGGAATATGAAATGAGCAGACTTAGTTACATGTAAACAATTACCCAATAAAATCAACTTACCCAATGTCTTTGGAAAGGACCAAACTAAGAAATCCATTGCATTCTTCCCACTTCAATTAAGGAAGGGCATTCTATGGAGTGTCCCTTCGGTCCTCTGGTGTTTACTTTACCGTGGACAATTAGGGCATGGGGCAACAAAATCAACACTGTCACGTTGCATTCTACTCCACTGAAATGTTGTTTAGGTCACGGATACATCTGGTTGCACCAGGATAAAGGATAAATAGGAATACTTGAACTATGGCCTCTATAAGAATATGTGTGAATCAAATAATCAATCCGGGGGCAAAACCTACCCTTCCCTTAATCTCAAAACGCCTTCCTCATCCAATCATTGCTCTTTTCGCCTCTCCCGCAATACCATATCTCGGAATTCGGGCTCAGCTTTCAACAGCAAACTGCTTCCCTTTAAATCTTGTCATGAAAAGAAGATCTTGCATCCAAACAGGCTAAAAATCCTCCTTTCTTAGCATTCCAACCTCAAAGTCATTAGTCCCAAAGTCTGAACCTCTCTAGCCAATGGGCGTCTAGAACCTGTAAGTGGGCCTCTAACTACCATGCTCCCTGCTCTTTCACTTAAAGCAGCCGCCACAAACAGTTGCTTTTAGTGGGTGATCCCAAAATAGTAAATCATAGTCCTCAACAGTTCCCATTCCACATCATCTGCCTCAAAATTTCAAATCTTATCGAGAAGAAATAATGTATGTAACTACGATGAATCGTATAAACTCACACTTCGACCCATATAGATAATGTTCTCCATTGCTGTAATAAAAATATTACTCCAGCCAACTCAAATCATGGGTCGGATAGTTAGTTCATTTGCACTTTTATTGCCTAGAAGCAAAGGCATTAACATTCCTCTCCTGCATTAGCACGCACCCAAACCCAGATAAGATGCATCACAATATAAAACAGATAAAATTCTCACTTTCAATGGCAAGGTCAAGAATTGTTGCACGATAGTCAACAAGGTCTTAAGGTTTGGAAGCTTTCTTCACATTCATCAGACCATACAAATGGAAACATTCGTTAGTTAATTTGTCAGCAGCGAAGAATAGAAGAAAATACCTCTTGACCAAAGTGAAGGTAGTAGATAGCTAAAACAACAAAGCTCCTACTCTTAACATTAGTAGGTTCCCAACTATTCACACTTAATCTTAGAGGATCCACCATCAACTCACTTTAGAAACCAAGTGCCCCAAGAAAAAAATATGAAATCCAGCCAAACTCACATCTTGGAGAATTTGTCATAAAGCCTTTTCTCCATCAACAAAACTCATAACAATCTCAAATGCTCCTCTGTTCTTTCCGTTCTTTAGTATATCAGTATATCATCAATAAATACAAGAACAAAGAGATCAGAGATGGCTTAAAAATTCAGTTCATCAGGCTCATAAAACGACAGCAGGGGCATTCGTAAGTTCCAAAGACATTACTAAAATTCATAATGCCATCCCTGGTTCGAAAAGACAGTCTTTGGACAAATATGTGCCGTATTTTCAATGTGATAACCGGATCGAAAATTCAATTTAGAGAAGGGTGACCAAGCACCTTGTAACTGATCGAAAAAAATCATCAATTGTGTGCGGGGAATGGATACTTGTTCTTATAGTTTCCTTATTCAGCTGCCTTGTAGTCTCGGCCCAGCTGAAGACTTCCATCTTTCTTTTCACAAATAAAACAGGAGCACCCAGGGGATGCCACTGGTTAAGTTAAAAAATTTTACCTAACAAAACTCTGAAGTGGGCCTGTCTTGAACTCCCTTCTTAAAATCAGATGGAGCAATTCTATAAGGGGAAGAGAAATGGGAGCGAGTATCGGCTCCAAATCAATACAAAAAATCAATTCTCCCTATCCGGTGGCGGTGAACAAGGAAGGTCTGCAGGACACACATCCAGAAACTCACAGGACTATCGAAAACAGACTTACATGAAGGTACTGTGGAAGTATCATCCCTGAGATGGGCCAAAACAAAATCCTAAACAACTCCTATACATCCTCCTAGCACGAAGAAAAGATATAATACGAAATGGAGTGAAATATAGTCACCTCCCACATAATGGGTTTGTCCCAGGCTTGGGCCAATGTCACAGTTTAGAATTACATCGAAGATTGAAAATTTGGAAGAAAGCCAAGTCAACCCCAGAATTACATCAAAATAAAACCATTTCTAGAAAATACAAATCACGGAAGTGTTGCTCCCACACAAAAGTCACAAGCAAGACCTATACACCTTTCTCAACAATCACAGACTCAACCCACTGAGTAGTAGAGGACACTAATAGGCATATCAAGTAAATCACAATACTTAACTGCAAGACCATTAGCAAATGCAGGAATATACATAGGAAAATGTGGATCCATGATCAATATACGAAAGCCATGCAATCACAGACCAAAAGAGCTACCTTGATAAAAATTAGATGTTTATGCCTCAGACCTCCGGGGACAAGCATAAAAAATGGGCCCTATCACGGTCTGTCCATGCCCCTACAAAGTTGTGCCTGCAGTAGTTCCAAACTGACCGCTACCCCGGTGATTGGTGACCCCTATTACCTTGGCCCACCAGTCCTCCAAAATGGCGGGCTCCTCCCATGATCACCTCTACCTCAACCCATTGGGCGGTCTGTAACCTGGTTTCAGGACAATACCTACCAATAGTCCAGGTCTCTCACATCCATAACCAATTTTTGGTGTCAAGCATAGGTACTTTGTGAGATGACGAAGTCTTGGGTAACCATCCAAACTCAGAAAATGCATGACTGGTCTGGATGGACCCCAGCTAACGCCTGTAGTGAAGACTGATAGGAGGGTGGAGTAACCTCCTCAACTCCTACCTCGGAGTACGAACCACTAAACTCACTCCTTACGGAACTTCTTAAACTGTCGCACCATGGTGAAGTTTTTCTGGCTTCACCCCCTCTACTGATATCACACAAAATCAACCAACTTCCTGAAAAAGGCTTTTGCTGCTAAGGCTGGGATCTGACAAATCTGACCTCAATCTTTAACAAAGCGGCGAATCTGCTCTTGGGGATGAAGCAAATTTGAGTGGCATACCTGGATAGGGCCACAAAATTTGGCCCTCCTTAAGACAGCAACGAAAATCCTCCTTGCTCTAGACTCAGGAACTCATCCTTCATTTATCATCTCAAAGTCCGGGGCGGTATATACTCTCCATAAACAGGCTAGAAAATGATGCCGAAGTAAGGGTGTTGCCTTGGTGATTGCCACTCACATACGACCTCCACCACATTTGGCATCCCCCTGAAACTGATAGGTCACAAAATCAACACTGAATCGTTATACTATGTCCATCCTTATGTAGAAGCTAAGACAATCAAAACAGGAAAATAATAGGCTCTCAATTCCAGCACCAATTAAAGACTGGACCCCGGTATCAACTTTACGACACATAATGAAAAGTTCAGGTTGATCACCTGTCATTATAGACCATGTAGTCAATCGAGGGAATGTGCCTACTCAAGATGCCTCCATGCGGGGAGCCACAACAGCTGAATGTGTACTCCGGAACATGAGGCTGGTGCAGCAGAAGAAAACACTGGGTGTATGGCCCTGATCAGATAACCCGCTAAGACAAGCAAGAACCTGATTAATCATCTCTGGGGTGGGTGGGTGGAATCTACATCAGGAACCTGATCATTTTGCTTCCTCACACTATCTTACTACCTAATGAGTCCGTGGAGGAGTCACTGTCCTTTCTAGCTGGACCAGGTGTTTGTCCTCTACCTCTAATGGGGTCCACCTGCGACCATCTACCACGGCCCTCTTGCCACTGCTCCTCCTAGAAAGCTACAGCCCCAATGATTGGCCAGACGCATCTTGTCTGCCGTGTTGGGTTGTTGGTGTTGGCACATTTAGTGCTCTAGTTAACCATTGCGAATAGCAGTGAGGATGCAGATAACAAGTTGTTATCATCTAGATACCAATTGGATCCAAGTAATAGGCACGAGAAGACACAAAGAATGGAGTTTTCCTAAAGCCCTATAGCCTCCGAAGAAAAAGTAAGGCGTCCCATACCGCTCCTCAAGCTCGTACTAGACTTGTTTTGTGTGATGAGACCAACGAACCTAACGCTTTGATACCAAGTTTGTCACGGACCCCCCCAAAAAAAGAACTCTGTGAGACTGGCACCCACCCTTAAGCCTAAAAGTAGGGTCGACCGCGAACCAACAAATCTAAACCCCAACATTTACCAAATAAGTTCAATGGTATTAAATAAATAAAAAAATAATGCGGAGGGAAGACTCAAAAATCTGATTTGACGGGTAACTGAGTAAATAAGCTCTAAAGTTACACTTACAGTCCCAAAATCGGAAGTCATCAATCAAGAACATCTATCTCAAATACGCACAAGTCTAAGACTGTTGAGAAACAAAATAAGTAACAAGATGGTCTATGTGACGAAATTCAAAGACATCAAGAAGTGAAAGCAAGAAAAATCAGCACGGCTAGAAGTAATAGCTCACCACGAACTCTGATGTGCTGAAGACTGTCTAGAACTGATGGCGATGTCGAGAAAGAGTGGCACATTGATTGCACTCCACAAAATAACAAAGAAAGAAAAGATATACAAGTAGGGGTACGTACAAGGAAACGTACTGAGTCGGTATCAGGGCCAACCAAAATAGAAGAGAACAATATAACCGAAATAATCATATGTACAGTCAACCACATACTAAAAGACGGGCAAGCAACAAATACATAAACCATTGACAACAAACACCATAATAAGGTACAAACATCAATCAACAAACACAAGCACACCTTGAGAACATGCCTCTCACACCATAATAATTTGGGGAAATCGTTTCTTGATTTTGAGTTCAAAATAAGATAATTCAAGATTCCTTCCATTTAAAAATACTGTGTCGGAACGTGACCACTCCAATCCAAAATACGTGTGTCGGAACGGACACTCCTATCCAAAATAATCGTGTCGGAACCGTGACACTCAGATCAAAAAAAAATACGTGTCGGAACGTGAACTCCGATCACAAAAATTACTATAATTAGCCATGTTATTAACACTGTTTTCACATCATTGATATATTATTTCCGTCAAGCCTTCTTTTTTTATTGCAAGACATCACTTCAATAAAGAGGATCAAGATATTAAAATGCAATAGTCTGATTAATTTTAGGAAACCACACCATCATAACATACAACCAACACAATCAAGTGTAATAGGTCTTTAACAATATCACCCAATAATATCAATCGTATTAGAGTTTATCGATCACATAGAAGTACAAGCATAACCTACTCCCCGAAGAATCGTGATCCAACAAGCTATCTTACACACAAAGCGGCGTTCTTCCTCTCCTTGACATCGATCGTTCTATTCTCACTCTCTATCTAGAATCGGCAACAGGCTTCCCCCTCATAAGTAAATTTTCTGAAAGCAGCAAAGAACTGAAATCTTACGGAATGAGTAGCTTCCATCCCCATGTCTCTTTTCAGACATAGACAGACATGAAATACCAGATGCACTCTAACAGCCCTGCGAGTGGGGCAAGACTATTAAGAGAAACCTCCCTACTCGCTAAGTACTTCAAATGGTCCAATATACCTTGGGTTAGCTTACATCTTTTACCAAACCGCCATCACCCCTTTCCATGGGAGAACATCAGCAAGAATTGCTCACCCTCCATGAACTCCAAGTCCCTAAACCTTTCGATCGCATTACTCCTTTTGCCTACTTGGAGCCGATTAAAGTTTTTCTTGAATAGATTCACCGTCTCTAATGAATCCCTCAAAAGGTCAGGTACCCCAAGGTCGAACCTCCAATGCATAAACCAACCTCAATGGGAGACCTACATCCCTCCACTACAATGCCTTCTAAAGGAAGCCAGATCAATACTGGACTGTAGCTATTTATGAGTGGATAAATTAGCTAGTTTTCCTTTGGGGGAACATAGTTCAAGAACTAGAAGATTAAGTTCGGAACCTTATTATACACCATGAATTATAGTCTCCAATCTCGCGAGTAATGTAGTGTTCCTACCTTCCTTATGTGGGAAGGGACACTCCTCTATGTAGTTCACTTGGTGCTCAACTAGAGTTCTTTTTTGAAATGTCTTTAACCCTTTAATTACCATTCATAACTTAATTTAGGCCATAGGGTCTACCCCTTGTATAATAATCGTCATCAATATCACAATTAGAATTGTATGAGTATAAGTCCTATCATCATAATTCATACAAGTGAGATTAACACATTAACGTTTCATAACATATTAAGCCACATTGATAACTATCGCCATCCTTATATCAGATACACCTAAATCTACCTCACAAAATAGTCAAGACATTTCAATTCAACATCATACCACCCTATAATCCTAGTATAAGGCATACTCCAATGTAATATCAAGACATAAAAACAAATTAATCGCAATTAGAAGTAAAGGTACAGATTCAGGATTAACCAAGTCGTCTTTAGGTCTATTCATCAATGTTAGTACCTTGCCATCAAACTAAACCTAACTTGGGGAGTAATATCATGGCACAATTATAACCAATAGAATATCAAGGCCAATTGCATCTCTATAACACAATTAATCATTAGATCAAAACATAAGGCAAGGTACATATGCCATATTTCATATTATAATTAAAAACCTAAATCACATCTCAAGAACTATCATGATGTATATTTCATATTAAATTAATCATAATATAATCATAGGATAGTAATCAAATCAATAAGAAACTCAACTAAATGGTCACAACACAATATAGGTCAAGATCACTACCTAGGGCTAGTGATGGAGTATCACATTCCTCAATTTAGCCCAAACCATCAGCAATTACTATAAACAAGTTCAATTACATGTTAATATACTAAATATAACCCTAACAATTCATTAACCACTCAATCCATAACTTAAATTTCGCAATTGAATTAAAACCATAAGAAAACTCAACTTTTTGAAATCTAATTAGAAGGAACCCTTCGAGGAAATAATATCAAACGTGAATAGAAACCATTCCGTAATGTTTCTAAACAATTTGATGAAGTATCCACCCTTTTTTTATATCCCCCGAACCCTAGTTCTTGATAGCCTTCAATGATGAGTCATGTGGAGGAGAGAGAAAGAAAAGAGAATTAGAACCATTATTTGAGAGTTGTCTTTAGGTTAATGAGGTTCAGGTATTATAGTGGCGTCTTATTAACTTATTAATCTCCCTTTATCCTAAAGTACCCTTGAAACAACTTAGTGATGAAAAGAAAATCATTAATAGTTTAACAATAAAGCTCGTCCCTCACCGATGAGACCCTTAGCGACATCCATCGGGAGGGTAAACGGACAAGCCCCCTCTGTCTAGCACTACGTCGTCTCGGTCAGATACTCTATGTGAGGGATTCTTGGATTTTTTCTAAGTGTGGGATGACGGTTGCCTAGACGCCCCATCGAGCCATTGACGCCCCATCAAACCCCTACCGTCACGTGTAATAGTAGCTATGTAAGCAAGAGACTTCACGAATATTTCCAAGTGTGGGATGATTGTGGCCTTGACATTCCTTGAAGACACACATGGACCATTGTCTGTCCAGTCGATGCATAGTGTTAGGGAGTACTGCATCAAACAGCAGGGGTCTTCCTTAATGGCCCTTGGTCCGTCCTTAGGGAGTCGTACCCATAAGTTACAATCATGAAACATCTAAAACTCCCATTAGCTACCTTTAAACCCATTTTTGTAAATTTTCAACTACTAAAAGTAAGTCAAAAAGGCTAAGTCATAGTAACATCCCTTTGAACAAACTTCTCAACTATTTTTTGATGTTTTGGTTGTTAAACCTCCTAAATGACCTATATTAATTAAAAATGGACTTAGAAACAATGTTTAGACTTTATGAAACCTATGTTAGTCTTTACAATTAGTCTTGGATTTTTAAGGTGTTACATTTGTGATCTCAATCCTTTACTTAAATTATGATTACCTGTGTTTATTAATGGGTTAATTACGTACATCGCCCTATGATAGTTGATAGGGGTGTTTAATGTTAGCAATTTCTTGAATTATGACTTTTGAGTTGTTGGCTAAGATGTAATGACGTAAGGATGGTCATGAATTTTCCTATTTGCCTTGTAATAAAGTGATTATGTAAATGTCCTAAACTAACATGTGTGAGTTGAAATGAAAGGATAATACTCATTCAATTCCTACTGGGCTATTATGATGAATATATAAGCGGTAGACCCTATAGCCTAAACTAAGATATTAGTATTAATGAATGACATTTAAAAAGGGACTCTAGCTAAGAACTGAGTGAACTAGAAGTGAGTAAAATCACTTCCCACATAGATAAGGTAGGTCATTAATGCACTCGTGAGATTGGACACGATAATGCATGTTGCATAAAGATGGTCCTAACTATATCTCCTAGTTCTTGAACAATGTTTTCCATATAGGAATACTAGCTAGTGGATCGACATAGATTAGATGTTCAAATTTGGGACAACCTTGGAAAGTACTACACCTTCTTTCGATGCATGGTTCCATGACAGCGGATTCCACATTAGGTCTAGTGGTCGATGTCGGATAAGGAAAGATGTTCCCAAAAGGATAAATGAAGTAAAAAAGTGAACTCTAACTAGGATGACCTAAGGGGTTTGGCTTAGCCTAGGAAGGGTATGTGACACTACCTATGAATTGCACTAGTTAGCCTTGAGGGATGTCTTAGAAGGAAATTCTTATTTGCTAATATTTTTATCAATTTAAATGATATGTATATGTTGATCTTACATGTTAATGACACCATGTGATATGTGTTTCATTTATGAAATGTGGTTTGTCTCTATTGCCAATATAGTTTGTAAAGTTGGGCATTGCATATAGTTCAAGTTGGGTTTACTTGGTTGAGTGAGGTAAGGGGGACTTAATTAGTCATTGAACTAGAGGACTTTAGGAGGGTTCATAAGTAATGGTCTTTCTTTGGTTATGAGGTTATGAACTGTTATACATGCTTTTTGATATTATAGCTTAGGGATATAGTTTTCTTGATTATGTACTCAATTATTTTTATATGCATGTTTACTTGACTAGACTTTGTATTATTGGTGTTGCGATGTACATGGTCTTGACTTAATGAATATGTACTTTGAAATGTATAGGTAACTGAATGTAAATAAATGATTTTTACAGAAAATTACATTCTTTAATCAAATGTCCCTTTTTAGCACCATTTCTATGTTATGTGTCAATATATTACCATACATTGTAAAAGTGATGTGCTAACCCCATAATTCTCTTTTCTACCAAACATTTTAGGTTCTGGTTGTTTAAGAGTTTGTGACCATTTGCAAGGAATGCTTGGAATCATTTTCCAAGTGAGCATGTCCTTATGTCCAAGGATGATTCCCTATTATTACTCTAGCTATGATTTCTTTTTATAGTTTAAAGATAATCATTTCATTCATGTTGTTTCAAGATACTGTTATAAGCCATATCTGACATTTCTACATTTGTGTAAGGGATTATTCCCATGTTTATATGACTCTATTTTTATGGTTTAATATTAGTAATCCCTTTTAAGACTATTTTATTTATGTTATACATATATATGTCAAAAAAGTAGAATACTATGTAATCCTTTTATATGAAGGGTCTATCTATACTTGATATAAATATATTTGTGTAAGCTTGAGGTTTAAGTAAACCTCCTGAATTAAGGTGTAATGTTTTAAATTTTATTCATTTTTACATATGAATGTAGTGATGAATGCTAAAAGTCAAGTCCTAGTTCTCTCCCAGAAAGACGACTCGAGTTATATCTAAGGGATACTTCACGGATGTGACAAACTTTCTATCTGAGTATGAGGTTGAATATCCCTAGAAATGATGTCTCGTTAAACCACATCTATGTAGATTCTTATTCATAATTGTGAAGCGTGCCACACTTATGAATAAGAGACAATGTGATTCTTAGAAACTCTTATCTCCTTGTATTCCTATGTCGTTCCTCTAGAGTCTTGTTATGTGACTTAACCTAAACATTGTACCCTGGTTATATCTATGAATACTCGAAGAAAGAAAGGCCAAAAAAGGAATTTCTAATGTAGTAGCTAATGACAATCAAAATCCTCCACAAGACAACCAAGTGCCTCCACTTGAAGAAGATGCAATGGATGATCAGGTTCTGATTATTTCTCCACCTATGAAGGATGGAGAGTTAAGGGAGGCTTTTTTCAATTTGGCCAATGCTAGGACCTCTCAAGCCAATGCCATCAGTCCCTAAGTCCAATCTATGAAGTCCCAAGTGAATAGGGGAGTCAAACCCTGAGTGCCTCAACATGCTAACACTATGGCCTCCCAGTTGAGATATTTTACTAGGAGGAGTCCATCTATGTTCTTCGGTTTAAAATAGAAATGAAAACCCTAAAGATTTCTTCGATGAGGTCTATAAGATTCTCTATGCTTTTGTTTTGACTTCAATTGAGAAGGACGAGTTGGAGGCCTATAAACTCAAGGATATGCCTCAAACAAGTTATGTGCAATGGAGAGATAATAGATCACTAAGAGGTTGTCCAGTGACATAGGACATCTTCAAGTGGACTTTTCTTGATTGTTCTTTACTAGAGAGTTTAGGAAAGCAAATGTGAAAGAATTCATCAACCTTCATCAAAGAGGTAGGAGTGTGCGTCACTATTCATTGAATTTTACTAAATTATCCATGTATGATCCAACCTTGGTGTCAAACCCAAGGGATGAGATGAGTCGTTTCCTTACAGGGTGTCCAAAGATTTGGTTGAAGAATTCATTTTGGCTATGATTCATGATAATATGAATATCTCTCGTGTCAATGTTTATGCTCAAGAAGTGGAAAAAAGTAGGCTAACCAGAAAGAGTACAGAGGCCAAGAAGGCATGGTCTTCTTAAAATGTTTCTTCAACGGGGAGGCTTGACATTTAAGAAAAAACTATGTTCAGGAATAGGGTTTCTAATCAAGTTTATTCCAAATTTCCAAAAACATATGATTATAGGGTGTCTAAACCTAAGTCACAACATGGATGAGGTACCAGTTCACCAAGCAAAAAGCCAACATGTTGAAAGTGTTGCAAGAATAATTATGGTGATTGCCTTTTTCGGACAGACTATTGCTTTGGGTGTGGCAAGAGTTTCCACAAGGTTTAGGATTATCCTGATTTGAAGGGCAAGAAAAAGGTAGCGGGAAAGCTAAAGCTAATGGTTCTAATATGGATCTTCCAAAAAAAAATAATTTATGCACTACGCTCTATGGGTGAAAAAGACAGTTCTCCCAATGTAGTGAACGGTATGTTACAAGTCATCTCTACTGATGTATATTTTTTTCTTTATTCGGATTCTAAATTATCTTTTCTTACTCCCATAATAGATTGAATGTTTGAAATTTTTCACGATATTTAAATGAACGTTTTATGGTAAATACGCCGGTATGTTAATCGGTGGGTTGCAAAGAGGTATATAGAAATTGTCGTATTATATTTCCCAATAGACTTATTGATGTTGAATTAGTAGAACTTGATATAGTCGATTTTGGTGTCATTTGGGGAATTGATTGGTTGAATAATGGTTTGACTTCTATTGATTGTAGAAGAAGAATTATGAAGTTTAATTTTCCAAATGAACCCATGTTAGAGTGGAAGGAGGGAAATCGTATTGCTAGAGGTCGTTTCATTTATTGTTTGAAGATTTCAAGATGATGTCTAAAGGTGTTTATATCAAATTGTAAAAGTCAAAGATTTAGACTATGAAAACCCTCCCATTGAGTTTATCCCCTTAGTAAGGGAATATCTGGAGGTCTTTCCTAATTATTTTCCCGGAATCCCTCCCAAACGGGAAATCAATTTTTTGTATTGACTTTCTATAGGATACAAAACAAATTTCCTCCTTATCGGATGGCTCTAGCAAAATTTTAAGAGTACAAGGATCAACTCAAGGACTTACTAGACAAAGGCTTCATTAGAGCTTGTAATTATACATGGGGTGATCCTATTTTTATGAAGAAGAAGGATGTGTCTCTAAGAATGTGCATTGATTATCTCTAACTCAATAATGTCACTATCAAGAAAAAGTATCCTCTCCCTCAGATTGACGACTTATTTGATCAACTCGAAAGTGCAAGCTAGTTTTCTAATATTGAGTTGAGATCTAGGTTAACTAACTTAGGGTGCGAGGTGAAGATAAACCAAAAATGACATTTCAAACTAGATATGGTCACAATTAGTTCCTAGTAATGTTCTTTAGTCTAACTAATTCCCCGATGGTGTTTATGGACCTAATGAATATAGTGTTTTGAAATTACATTTATTTTTCATTGTCTTATTTGAAGACATCATCGTAAAATATTAGGATAAATAGATAGATCATTTAAGAGTGGTGTTACAAGTGCTTGACGAAAGCCAACTATTTGCCAAGTATCGCAAATTTGTGTTTTGGTTGATGTCGGTGGCGTGTCTTGGACATATCATCTTTAGCGAGGTAGTTGAGGTTGATCAAAGAAATACCAAGGAGGTGAAAAATTGTCCTAGGTCATTTACTCCAACCGACATTATTAGTTTCTTCGGTCTAGCATGATATTATAGGAGTTTTGTCGATGGTTTTGCATCCATTGAATCTCCCTTGACTACCTTAACCTAAAAAAGTAAAATTTTAGTTGTGGGAGGCATGTGAAGTTTTAGTTTATGGTATGCCAGGGTGTTGTAAGGTATAGCCTAGGACATGAAAGCCCAAGGGTTCATGGAGACAAATTATGCCCACTCATGTCATGGAGTAGGCAACTGTGGTGTATGCATTAAAGCTATGGAGGCATTACTTGTATGGGTTTCATCTGGATACATTTACAGACCACAAGATTCTCCAGTACGTGTTCACGCAGAGGGAGTTGAATCTACATCAGCGGTGAGTGTTAGAGCTAATGAAGAACGGAATGTTGGAGCTAATGAAGAACTATTACATGATATCCACTACCATCAAGGGAAGGAAAATGTTGTAGATGATGCTTTTAGTAGGTTGAACATGGGGAGTACAACCCATGTTGATGATGAGAACAAGAATTTAGTGAAGGATGTAAACATACTTGCCAGATTGGGTGTGCGGTTGATTGGAGGTGCACTTTAAGATTGATGGTCTCACTTATATGATTCAGGTTCCGACTTTGAAGTGGGAGGCCATTAACATGGACTTCATGGTTGGTTTTTCGACGACTAGGAGACAACATGACTCCATATGTGTTATAGTAGACAGGATGACAAAGTCTCCCACTTTATCCTGTGAAGTCTACTTGCAGAGGCGAGGATTATGCGATACTCTATATTGATGAGATTGATAGGTGGAATGTGATTCGTTTGTGTATCATTTCGTGTAGAGGAGATAAGTTCACTTCTCATTTCTGGATATCCTTCTGGAAGAGCTTAGGCACACAGGTAAAACTTAGTGCTGCTTTACATCATCAAATAGATGGGTAGGAAGAACGCATAATTTAGACATTGGAGGAAATGTTGAGATAGTGTGTGATTAACACTAGGGGTAGTTAAGACGACCATATACCATTGATATAGTTCTTGTATAATAACAGCTATCACTCAAGCATTGGGATGTCACCGTTTGAGGCACTGTATGGTAGGAGGGGCATGTATCAAGTTGGGTCTTTCGAGGTTGGGGAGTGATTAATTTTGGGTCCAGAGATCATTCATGAGGATTTAGAGAAGGTAAGGGTTATTAGGGACCTGTTGTCTACTGCATATAGTCGGAAAAACTCTTATGTAGATAATAGGAATCGGACCTTAGAGTTTTTTGTTGGTGACCAGGTCTACCTTAAGAAATCACGATGAAGGGGGTGATGACTTTTGGCAGGAAGGGGAAGTGGAGTTTGAGGTACGTTGGGACATACTATATTCTTATAGGTAGTAGTGATTTTTGTGTAGCGTATGAATGGAAATTGCATTG
This sequence comes from Solanum habrochaites, assembly GCA_027704765.1. Classification (NCBI taxonomy): domain Eukaryota; kingdom Viridiplantae; phylum Streptophyta; class Magnoliopsida; order Solanales; family Solanaceae; genus Solanum; species Solanum habrochaites. Next base: position 5,846 of record JAKWJA010001625.1, on the reverse strand, counting down.
ACATGTCCTGAGTAGCTTCTGTATCGAGTATTTCATGTCTCTATGTAAAGAGTTGTTGGTGTGATACAACAACGATTATTCGTTGAAGGTTTGGGAGTTGCTGAATAATTGTCCTATGAGGGAGGTCCTGTTGCGTCATTTTAGACCGGTTAGGAAAGTGGAAGAGAAACAGAATGGTCCGCGACACAATGAAAATATTGTGGATTAAAAACAACTTTTTGAGGGTTCTACGTTGGAGGCAAAGTATGATATGAGATCCCTCTATCCTCATCTTTTCAGCTATTGAGGTTAGACATTGTAACAACACTAAAAATGGATATGTAAAGTAATGCTTATTGTGTCTAGAAGCCTACGATTAGACCGGGTTCACAGGGATTGATGCGTGTAGAACTAGACCGCTGAACCCTTGTGACATCCAGGCCAACTAACTTTGAGAGTTAGTTGTTCTAGGAAAGGCTGTGTGCAGCCATATAGGGAACTTGAATACAAAGATTTACCCAGATGAGTTTTTACTGGACTTAACGAGGGAAAATCTTAAGTTTTGAGGGTGTAGGGGTAAAATGGTATTTTTCCATTATAAGGGTAGTATCGTAATTACCCTAAATTACTAATTAATTATTTTAGCATTTGAGTGAAGTCATACTCCACGCGGGTTCGAACCTAGGTTGAAGCAATGATTTAAGTTATTTTAATTAATTAATATTTATTATCTTATTTAAGAATAAGGAAAATCAGATTTTTATTTTTTTTAAAGATTCTTAGTTTGACTCTCTAAGCCTTTACCTAAGCCTAAAAAACCCTTCACGTTTGTAATCTTTAATCTATCTAAGTTCAAAATCTCTCGTTTTTTTACACGTGTTAATTCTTGACAGAATTACAACGAACTGACACGCAGTAAAATTTCTTCACACTTGTAAGAACATGCAGTTTAAAAATATAATTAAAACATCTCGACAACGTTTGGCAAAGGGAATCGTTTTTCCGCATATTTGGTTTGATGAAGATCGAATTGGAGTAGTGAAGGAGGTATTTTAGCAGCAATTTCAAGGTTTGAACGTCAAGAAGGTGATTGAATAGTTATGTGGGGAGTGCCGAGAACTAGGATCGTTTCCTTGTTGCATGTCCCTGTCACTAGCTCATATCGATGGTTGCAGGTTGGTATGTCTTCTTGTACATATTAGGCATGTAATGTGTTTTCTTGTGCAAGTATTCATGAATGTGTTGGAATCCGTATCACTGATAACTATTATGTGTTATCAAAAATATTTGTTACGGTGTGCAATGATAGTCGGACTTGTGGAACCGGAGTGGAGATCGAAAAGACATGTGTATGGTTGTATTTAACATGCAAAAAATTGTTTAAATCAAGTATGCTCATAAGTCAGTAATTATGATTTTAAGTGTGCAATCTTTATTTAATGTGATCTTTAAAAATGCACCAAAGAACTCACTAAAAATACTCAAACCATGAGATATTTAACAAGAAAGTGGTGGAGAAAGTAAGGCTGCAAAAATGTTCAATAATTTCTCCTACGCATTGTGCTTAAACTTAATTTTCGGCAAACACAACCCAAGGATTAACAACATTGCAGATTTTAATGCACAAAAAAATAGGTGTTTTTATGAATTTCACTTAGGCTTTAAATTAATTAAAAACTTTAAAAACTTTTAGTTGAGGCACTTAGGGATTCGCGAACGCGAGTAGGCCCTTGCTCTTATTTTCTCTATGTAATAAAAATAAATAAGAATGTAAGAGAAGTGAGGGTTCGAACCCACTATCCTATCAGTAGTATTTAGATTTAAGGAATTATAAACAAAATAAGAGAATGAGGCATTTGTTTTCGCGGAATCGAACCCAACGAACCCTACAAGTAGAAATAAAAGGGGAATTAAGTATCGAAAATAATAGTGGGGTTGGTTGGTTCGAACCCACACCCTATCGGCCAAGAAAGAGAGAATTAAAACAAAAGAAAACAAAAAGGAAATGATGTGTGGGGTTTTGATTTTTCATTTTCTTAGTTCTAATGAACAAAAATTAATTAGAGAAATCAAGGGAAAATGATATGAAGGCATTGGGGCTCGATCTTGAGTCCCCAAGCTGTGTGAATAAAACAAAAATAAATTAAAATGTATGTGTTGTCCATTGTATTGGAAATTTTGTTCCCTTGCCCAAATTCTGTATTGATACAAAAGTCATAAGTGAATCAATATTCAAAATAATATTGCCTACAAAAATCGAAATCGAGATCTTGGTATACTTACAATATGCATAAGTGTTGTACCACATAATCTTATGAAGATATGAATCACTTAAAAAAACTATGAATGAATCCTCATGGCTTGTATGTATAGGCCCATAAGTCTAGCATACGTTTAAACCAAGTAAACCTAATATCTATGTAACAAAATGATTAAAACCTTGAATGGTTAAATAAGAGAGTGAAACAAAATAAATGGCCAAGTTCTTTTGCATACGATGATATAAACATTCACGTAAAGGGGTGATTAATTATGGAAAGCAAATGTGTTAAAGTTAATGAATACGGTTACAATCAGATAAGAGGCTAATGTTAAATATGAGAGCAATGTCAAATGAGCCTATGTAAATGTTACCAAAACGTACTCACCTATGAGAGTTTAAAGTTAATAAAGAGACCAGGTCTATGAATGAAAACTCTAATGAAAGTATTGAAGGTAATTTATGCTCTAATATATGTAGATGAGATATATCCTAATAAGCTAGTATTTCTTCAATCTAGAAGCAACATCCATGAGTATGATTGAATGTAGTGGAACTTAAATTTAGCACATATAGGTTAGCTTATATGAACGGGTGTGATTGCCTTCCTTGGGAAAAGAGGACGGAAGATGAGGAGGAGGTTAATACACTCCCATGAGGTGCAGATGGTCCTCATTGGCCCGGTAGGGGTATCCTTATATATCCTAGTCTTTGAACCTATACCTCTAATATAGGGATCTAGTAGGGTTAAATCCCCTATATATGCTAGCAAGTTTTGGGTCATTTTGGCCGGTGATTCAACTTTTTTTCGTTGTGGGGCAGACACTAGATTTCATGATTCTCACATGATCTATGTCTGTTAAAGTTTAAGTTTCCGATGAATGAATAAGGAAAGCTTCAAATGATTCACATAATTAAATGAATTTTACCAATGTTTTAGGATAGGGGGATAATCACAGGTTGGAGTTAGAATTATAGTTAATGACACTAGGTCATTCGTGATCATTGCACATCGAACTCGAGAAAAGTCTTCTAAAAAACATGCTAGTAAGGGAGCGTTGTTTACACGAAGTTATTATAAATTGAACTAAAGTACTTATGAATGAATTTGACGCACTCTGTGTTTTCTAAAGAAGGCCTCCGTAGTTGAGGCATATCATATTGAGGGCCTCACTTTTTGGGAAGGAGTGGGTATGTCAAGTACATGATCAAAAGTATCAGGCATAAAATGAATTGATATGAAAGATGTATGTGCATATGATGTTAATAGTTTAGTGCTTGCTGTAAGACTAAGTGTTGGGTGATATGATATATTGATGGATGAATGTTACATCTCATGGCTTATTGAATTTCCGTCATCCAAAAATGGCCTAAAGTTCATTGACTTTCCTATAATCTCCAAAATTCTTTGAAAGTGTCAATAACTTCTACAAAATTTTGCAAGTTTACTGAATTGACTTCATAAATCACGTTGTTAGGAACAAAAAAAACACACAAAGCTATTTCTTAATAATGATGTCCTTGGTACGTGAGTTGCATATATTTTTCCATACGTCGTACAAGTGTATACTAATCGGATATAACTCTATATTTTGAGGTTGCAGGCTTAAGGAAGTTAGAGCTTAAAGATCAAGCTGAAGCTATCGGATCAGGGAGCAGTCATTCTTACTAGTAGGCATATGAATTCTAGGAGTTTGCAATTGTATTCTAGCGAGTTATAGGGTTGAACTAGTGGAGTTTATTCCACTGCGTTCTTTACCAGGTTTATTTCAGGCATTGTATGTGCATTTTGCAAGTGTATACACTTAATGCAGTATTGCAACTATTTCTTTCATTTGATGTTCTAATGTTAGATGGTTGCTGGTAACATATAGGATTAAGTAGAATGACGTACATGCATGTACGAAACAAAAAAAGTTTAAAATTTTCTACTACATTAACCTAGATGAATTGACATAGGTAGTCTTGTCGTCGCGACCTTTGGAGAGATCAATGACGATAGTATCGTGTAGAGTTGAGATTTCAGTCATGACAAAGTTGTAATAAGAGACCTATTTTAAATTACGAGGATAATTAATTCAGGTCAACCACATTGAGTAGTTTTGAACTTATGGTAGTGAAGTGCACCACTATCCTGAATTAGAGATTATAAGTTATGGTAGTGAAGTGCACCACTATCCTGAATTAGATACAACATGATGCGTAGGAAACTTCCCTTGTTCTGATCTTATCATGACTTTTCCTAATGTATTATTTCTTAATGATATATGTGTGCCTAACATCAATCCTTGTTGTATTCAAAGAATGAATACTAGGAGAACCATTGGTCATAGGAGATGAGTAGCAGCTACTGGAGACAACGAGGTTCCACCCCAGTCTCTAGATGAAGGAGTGGATATGTTGGTTACCCAGCTGGTTTGACTGATGCAGAGGTGCGAGTATCTCTGAACCTGATGACAAACGCCATCACTATGCAGGCCTTGGCCATGACTGCCCAGGTAAAAGGACATAATGTAAAGGGGGAGAACCCACTAGTACGTAGCATGGATAACAAGCTACGAGACTTTACAAGGAGAAATCCTCCTATTTTAACCTGGTAAAAGACTTCAGAGGATCTCTAGTATTTCATTGATGAGTTACACAATATTTTGGTGTCCATGGGGGCCACAGATACTGAAAAGACGGAGCTGGCGTCCGATTAGCTCAAGGATGTTGCGAAAACATTGTGTAAGATATGGCCGGATAGACGAACTTTGGGCGGAGTATTGAACAGTTGGGAGATATTTAAGACACACTTCCTGGACAGATTCATCCCCAAGGAGATGAGGGAGCCCAAGGTTGAAAAGTTTATCAACGTCCACAAAGGTATCAGACCATAAGAGGTAATTCCTGAATTTTCTTAAACTATCCTGGTATGATACTTTTCTTGTATCTAAAAACAGGGATGAGATGAGTAGGTTCCTCACAGGAATCACCAGAGATCTAGCGGAGTTAGTGTGGGTCTACGATACTTCATGACCTATGTTCTATGGCCTCTATCCAGTGCTTGACTGGTCGGTCTATTTTCCTTTACCAGCTGGGAGACATGCTGGAATAACGAGGGCGCAGTCCCCATGCTGCTCACGGAGTCCTATAGCTCCCGCTCGATTAGGTACCCGCGTCCTTCTAGCACATGTGATTTTTCCCCCCCCTCCCCTTCTTTCTTCTTAGACCCCCCTTTTTTCGCGCCCCCAATATAAATAATTTGGAGTTACATTTCTTCATGTTTCAGCAAGCGACCGAAGATGGACAGAAGATTACGGGGCATTATTATGCAGTACCACACGGTATAACTCCTAACACTTTTTTTTTCTAGAGGAGTAAACATATCTCTAACGGAGCCCCTTGCAACTTCCCCACAGGCCCAGACCCGAGCCCCAATGGGAATGGACCCTTTCTTACCGCGTGTATTATGCCTGTCAAAACAAAAGGAACTATCTGCTAATTTTAGGTCGTGTCTTACACGCTGCGAGAGCTGAATGACAGGGCAATATTCACGTCTATACTTCGACTATGTGTACAGCATCGCGCCACCATCGGTTTATATAGGACGCCCCCTTTAAAGACC
>JAKWJA010001624.1:0-20437 GCA_027704765.1 Solanum habrochaites | reverse complement strand
TTTACACGATGGAGCTGGTTAAATGCCACCGGTGAATCTTGTCCCCACAGAAGTCCCATGCACTGCCGTGTTACAAGCTGATAACACTGTGATGCTGTTAGAAACTGGTAGATGTTTGTCTGTAAGAATAGTTTTGAACAGGTTTCGGCTTGCGGAAGAACTTCCAAGGGCGATATTGCGCCTATTTCGCTCCTCGTCAAGGGAGCAGGTGTATGGTTGGGGGTACATTCACAGATGATGACATGAGATGAAGAAGAAAAATGATAAGCATCTGGCTAAGCGATCCCCACATTGATCAATTCCTTCCAAGGTCCGGGAGTATGCCGGCATGAAGACTATGGGCAGAAGATTTGTGACCTCTTCGGGAGAGATCGATGTGATACCTGCAGGAGAGGTATCAGTAGCTGGTATACTCGCCCGCATGCCTAAGTTAGGAGAGATGCTGCAGAACTGGACCTCCAACGCCCATCCTGATCCCCAACTCCTTGGATAAGCGGCAATCGGTTTTATGCATATTTAAATCGGTTATAGTCCGAAAGAGGCTCGAGACCCACCATTTTGCATTTCTTAACTATTGAATTTTTGAATTTCCCTCGTGATGTTCAAAGAGCATTACTGGCCCTCCTATAGCCATGGCTAAGTGTGCATCGTTTCCAATTGAATAAAAACTCTTTTATTATAAAATATTATTATTTACTTTCTTATACTTTGTTTGTTTATGGTTTCATTAATGTAAGTTTCAAACCTGCCAATGTCATGTCATGTCACGAGCTGAATGAACAAAATGAGTCTCGTAATGATGAGGTTGATGATTACGAAGAAAAAAATTAGGAACCAGAGTATGACGTCGGGGAATTTCAGCAGTTTAAAAATCAACATAAACCAAATCTAGAGGAAACAGAAATGGTAAATTTGGGAGATTTAGAGTGTGTTAAAGAGGTTAAGATCAACATTCACTTAAATAAAACTCAAAGAAAAGACCTAATTCATTTGCTTACTGAATATGTTGATGTGTCCGTGGGAAGCGGCTGACATGTAAGGGCTGTAGTATCGACGTTGTCTCTCATACACTTCCGATTAATCTGTAGGGTTCGATCGGTTGAAGCAAAAGGCTCGGAAGTCAAGCCTGAACTGAGTTTAAGTTCAAAGAAGAGGTCACCAAAGCTAAATAGAATCCGATTCGTGGAAGTGACACAATAACTCTTGTTAGCCAATGTTGTTCGGTATTGAATCAAGAAGAAAGATGGGAAAATCGGATTGTGTCGACTATAAAGATCTCACCCCCCCAAAGCTAGCCCGAAGATATTTTCCGTTGCGAATATTCAATGTTTGATTGATAATTGTGTAAGCTGAATGTCATTAGCTGGATGTTACGCTGGTTATTATAAATTCTGATGGTATGAGGAAGATGCAGAAAAGACAGTTTTTATTACACCTTGAGGGCCGTATATCATTCAGAGTAGCTTCCATTTGGCCTAAAGAATGATGGTAGCACCATATGAGCCGGTATGACAACCATTATTCATGACATGATTCATCAGGAGATAGATGAGGTGCATGTGGATGATGCCCTAATCAAATCCCGAAGAAGTTCGAACCACTTGACAATATTAAGAAGTTCTTTGATCGGTCCATGTCAGTCTAATTGAAGTTTAATCCAGCTAAGCTAAATTGTGATTTTAGAGTACCAGCCGACAAATTGTTGCGGATTTCTAGAGTAAAAGGCGGTGGTATCCGAGAGCGATCATACAAATTAAAGACAACTTTCAAGAGTTTTCCTCCACGAAGACGCGAAAAGAGGGGGGGTGATGAGTTTATTAGGAAGATTAAACTACATACAATGATTTGTAAGCCTCAATTAAACCTGGGGATGGTGTGTGAGTCTATATTTTTTTGTATTCAGATCATTGAAGAAAGACGCTCCGACAAAGTGGACTGAAGTGTGTCAGACTACTTTTGATGCTATTAAGGACTATATATCCAATCCAATGGTATTGGTTCCTCTGCGAGAAGGGAGTCCTTTGTTGTTGTATTGTCTATTTCAGATAGTGCATTTGGATGCGTACTTGGGTTCAACACGCCAAGACAGAAAAGAAGGAAAGGGCTATCATTACATAAGCAAGAAGTTTACTCCATACGAGTCAGTTACTTGTTGGAAGAGAACGTGGTTGTGAAGTTGACTTGGATTGCCCAGAGTTAAGATCAGATCTGTATTCATACACGACAACTTTATTTCCTAGAATGTACCCGCTGAAGTATATCTTCCATGGACGCGATGCCGACAGAGAAAATTAGCTCTAAGTGCAAAGGTAGTTGAGTGGAGTTGATATTGTGTATGTGACTAATTGAAGGCGATTTTTCAAAAGCCAACTGGGACGATAATCTTGCAAAAAAACCGTTGATGAAAGAGTATGAACTACTAAAACTTATTTCACGATGAAAATAGTTTCATTTGTGAGTGAAGACATTTATGAAAATACCCCGTGGAGACTATTATTTGATTGTGGAGCCGGTAAACATACTCAAGGTAAAGGTATTGCGAGGATCAGCTAGTACTCTAGTACTGTATCAGAGTATAGTCAACACTTATCACATGGCGGGCTAACTCCGATTTAATTGAGACGAACAACATGGCCGAATCCAGAGTGTATTCTTGGTTTGATAATGGCTATTGACTATGAACGTTCCGAGCCTTATTGGTGATTGGATATTCAGAATTATTGATTCACAGCGTTCAAGGAGAGTGTGGCTCCGTGAAGAACCCAAATATTATACCTTAGACTACAGTATGTACAGAGTGTGCAAATAATATTTCGCGATGATCGAGTTCAGACATACTCCCAAAACACCAAAATGAGTTAAAGAGTTGTCGATGCTCTTGCCACCATTTCTTCAATGATTAAACATCCAGATACTGATTATATTGATCCTATATATATAGAGCTGAAAAAACTTCCAGTACATTTTTCACATGTTGAAGCAATACCAGACGGTTTGCCATGGTATTTCGATATAAAGAAGTATTTGGAGTCTGAGATTTATCCTGAATATGTTGCGTTCAATCAGAAGAATTCAATACGCCGTATGGCTCTTAATTTCTTTCAAAGTGGAGAAATCATGTATAGGACGACTCTAGACTTAGGTCTTCTCAGATGTGTTGATGTTGCTGAAGCTGTGAAGCTTATTGAACAGATATGAATGAGATCACTTTGGCAATAAACATACTTCGAGTTTGTGGCACGGATATGAATGGGATCACTTTGGCAAGGCACATACTTCGAGCCGGTTATTTCTTGATGACTATGGAGAATGACTGCCTGCAAGTGTTTGCTACCAAAATGTCAAAAGGTAACAGTGCACGGTGATTGAACGCGCTGCCACATCACGAACTTAATGCTATGAGTTACCTTTGCATTGGCCTAGCTGGGGTATGGATGTCATCGGTCCGATATAGCCAACAGACTTTAATGGACACGATTTATTTTGCGTGCAATGATTTATTTCAGCAAGTGGTTGGAAACAATCTCTTACAAGTCAGTAACCAGAAGTTGTTGATGCATTGGTGTTCGCAACAATTGGGGATTATACAGGTTCGGAGTACCCGATCAATTATTACTGATAATGCCGTGCCAACTTATAATAATCCACTAGATGAGAGATATTGTGAGCAATTTTTTAAGATCAGCACCGGATTTCAACAGGTTATCGGCCCCAACGAATGGAGTTGTCGTCTGTAGATGCCGACCAATAACGAATATCAAGAAGATCTGAGGAACAGGAAGATGATGAAATCATCGAGGTTGGCATGACGACTGTTACCATATGCCTTTTTTGGGTTTTTTAGAACGTTATCAGAACGTCAATTATACCTGCGAAGTTCTACATAAAGTCTTTGAGAATTCACAACAGCTTGAGTTAAGTAATGCCGACATTGGGTCAGCACAGCAGATTGAATCAACTAATTTGAGTGATGAGAAAAGACTGGTTGTGTTGTCTATGCGTCAGTTGTATATCGACAAAAGAATGATTCGCTCTTTACAAAGAGAGTAGGAGTAGCAGTAGAACTTTTGACATGGTTCTTAGTTAGTACTAAGACGCATTTTTCCGCATCAGATGAGTACAAAGGAAAATTCGCCTCAAATTAGGCAGGACTTACATGTTTCGTAAAAGTATTATCTGGAGGTGCTTTGGTCCGTCGGAGAGATGGATAGGATGACACCCGGAGTATGGCCGTAAACCTATAAACTCAGACGCTATCAAAAGGGATATGGCTTGTGAAGCCATGGCTTGTTTCCTATTATTTACTTGTAAGCATTATGTTGCCTTGTATTTGCTTTTGCCTTAATTTATCCCCTATTCTGTAATGAACTACGAGTTGACTGACTTCTCGAGAATGAGGATACGTAGGTGGCGTCGGTCACCCTATTTATTCCCCGCGTTACTATATCTTTGTATTTTGAACTATGTTCGACCTGAATTTCATAGGAGATACGTATGGCTGGCCTATGTCGGTTTCTTTGTAATTTTTCTTATTATCGTCAACTTTGAGGAGGGAACTACGTTTGACATGATTCCTACTCAACGGGAAACCTAGGCGCCACAAGGGTTCGGTCATATCTCCCGTAAGATTTCTATTCATCTTTACAATAGAAATTGGGACAGAATTTTTGAGAGAGACTAAAAAATTCTCGAGAAGAAGATGCTTCCTCAACAAGTCAAGGCTGAAGATATTTTGAGATTTGCAACTAGGACAGAATTTTTTAGAAGATCTCAAAAATTCCATAATCTACTCAGTTACAGTGGAAACATAAGTAAGACAGTAACTGGGACAGAAATTTTGAGGATGGCCTCAAAATTTTGGCATGGGTTTATCTATAAGTCCGGAGTGACTCTGAAAACTCCCCAGCGAATAATCAGATAGACCTCCAAGCATCAGACTCAAAGAAGTTTGTTAAGCCTGATATGACATGACTTGGCAGTGACTTTTTTCAGATACTATTTCTCAAAATTTTATTTCTCTTAAATTTCCCCTTATGTTTCATTTGTTTCGGTATAAAATATTTTGTCTTATCTATCAAGAGTTGGGAGGTCAAGAAGATCAACCGGAGATAACGGGACAATGAGTAGACAACTGAAGAATCGACATAGATCAATCCTTTTAAAACTAACAATTTTTCTATGGACGTAGGTTTATAGCTTTGCTTTGATACCAGCGAATTTCTTCCGATGGACGAATAAGGGAAGTCAAAGGAAGAGAAAACTCTCCCAAAATCAACAATTTTCCTAAATATATGAATCATGTTATATCGCTTATGGCGAAAACTTGGGTATATGATTTGTTTATTTCAGTCAACTTCCAACAACATGAAGTTTGCAAGGAACGTCCATCTGGATTCGAAGGTTAATCAAACAAAAACCCCAAGGAAGAGTTATAGGATTTAGTAAAGGACGTCAGTTTTCAATCGTAATGTCGGATATGATTTATGCATTAGCCAGAGGGTCGTATTTTATTGTCGCTAATACGATATAACTTCTGGATTCATTTTAAACCTAACATCATTGGAGACGATATGATTCTCCAGAAAGCACATCAGAAGATCGCTATGTTGCTGATTGAAGCACTATCTCATTTAGTACCGCGATCACATCTAGAGTTTATATTATAGACATCGTGGAATATCAATGCCCTCGCGAGTCAATATTCAGGCATCAACGAAATCATGCCATCGCGATTTAATATTCATGCATCATGAACTACATGCATCATGAAGATCATGCATCACGAGTAAATATTCAGCATCGCGAGTTAATATTGCATTCATCGCGAAGATCATGCATCGCGATTGAATATCATGCACTTCGAAAGATCATGCATCGGTGAGTTACTTTTATATGTTGCAAGACGATTTCAATGCCTCGCAGAATATGCCATCGCGGAGATACATTTCGTGCCCCCGCAGAAATTTTATGCATCGGGCGAAGAAATATTTCATGCCTCGCAGAAATTATGCATGGCGAGAAGGATATTCTACTCGCAGAATTTAATTCAAACGCGGGAATATTTCATACCCTGGCCTAAAATCACTCAGTCGCGGAAATAATTCATGCCCCGCAAGAAAATCATGCCTTGCCAGCAGAGTAATTGTGCATGCAAGAGAAAATATTTACCCTACTATAATCTGCACGAATCAATAGATATCAACATTGCATCAACCTTTTATTATTTTCAACATCCCATGAAGATACATTGAAGATTATATTCAAACACCAGACAATAAACTTTATTGCTTTACTTCAAATCAATCGAGTTGGCGTCAACTGTCGGGAGAACGATTAATGTCGACACGTTAAGACACTGTCTCCCTTTTAAATTTTCATTTTCATGCTGACAAATTTTATCTCATTCTTTGTCGAAGCAATCCAAAAGGATGATTCTCCCAAAAAACCACAAGTTCTGGACGACATCAAAAAGAGGATGCTTCACAACGTGAAACATTTTTCTTAGCAGTGAACTGGGACATAGGTCCGAAGAGGATGTCAAAACTCTTAGGACGCGAGCAGAGAAGCGACTTCCCCACAATCAAACCACAACAACCCCCTATCAGAAGGCATGCCGGATTTTCCTTTGCTTTTTGACATTTTTTGGTCTCGCATTCAGAAATCTTGATTTTCCTTAAGCCAGTTTCCAATCTGAGTTTCCATGCATTAATAGCTTTGAAATTATGTCCTGTTTGAGTTCTTAATTATGGCTGTGAAGTATACCACATTTATGACTAAGAGGTTACAAGCCTCCTTTTCACACTCGACTTAATTAGTCACTCTTCCGGAACCAAAGGTTGTCTAACATAATGGATTTCCTTTTCAACTGATTGAGTCGAACTACAAGCAGCCTGATTCTTGAGGTTTAAGAATATGTAGGCGCGCTCAATGCTAAAAAACTCGGCTGTATTCCAACATTCACTCTTGAATACCATTCCCGAGCATTTCGATCCCTCCATAATCCGGTATCGAAATGACTCTTAAATTCTTTCAAAATCGTGTGTTAAATCAAGCATATTGAAGTACAGGTGGCCTGAATTCTCATATAGCCTGAGATATGTAGGAAACCCATTTCCAGAGTTCGTCCATAATTTCTTAAAGTCCGTACCAAATCCCTTGCTTAAAGATGAATGAGTGGTCGGTCAAAATCGATTTGGTCAATTTCATTTTCCTCTAATTTATTGCATAAATCCAAGTAAAATGAGGGACAATTGTTGACACTCAATTTTGACCCTCCACATCAAGATTAATCCTCGAGTTTCTTCAAAAGTCAAACCCAGTTAAATAAGTGTGTTTGTAAATTTCAGAATATAGCCCTGCAGTTATATTTATTTGAATTTTGGCTTTTTATGACTTGCTAACTAATGCATGTTTTACATAATTACGCGTTGAATATCCAAAATCAGCTCACAAAAATTATTTTGTTGTTTTGATTATTTTAATTGTATAAGCTTAATAATCGCAAATTAATTTAACTTTATATTTAATTAATTCTTTTATTTTTTTGTCTAAGTTAAGTGAATATCATTGATGTTGATTCGTATTAATTCATTTTAATCTCATGCTTGACCCGAGTTCGTTGATCGAATCTGATTCATCACTTTTGGGAATGGTTTGGGCTTAGTTTAAATGCCCTCTCGTCCAAATTTGTTGGCTTATAACCTCAGCCTAAGCTTAAAAAAAAGTTTGGGGGGCCATCCAAACCCCTTTTTTTTTACCAAGGACCCAACATTTTGATTCCCGGCCCTTTTGTTTTACTTTTTATTTTCCTTGCATTAAGCGCGTAGCGATACGTTTTGTTCCCTTCTTCTTCCTTGCGAGCGAAAACTCCAAATTAAGGCCCCTAGCACGTCAACGGCGGACACCTGCAGATTCTTTCTGTTTCTTCTGTTTTCTTCTCTTCTCTCCCCTGCTCTGTCGACTTCCAGCAGGCTGAAGGACAACGCTAACCGCCCCGCGCATCACAGGATGGAGCCACGTTGTTCCAAGGACATTGAGATCTATCTCGAGCGTCTATTCTCTTTTCCTATTTTCGGTTAGGGCAGTTTTCTCAGAAAGTATTGTTGATCCAAATGGGGAAAAGGGATTTCGAATTCAAAAAGGGACATAGAATCTCAATTTTTCCCTGGGTTTTTTTCAAAAACAAATTCCCCCCGCCTTCCCCCTAACCTCAGAACCCTAAAGTCTGCTATAAAATATCCCCTAGGCGTAGAAACGCTTCCAGGTTTTTTTTTTTTTTAAAATAAAATGCAAATTATTTCTTAGAGCTTTTGGGCAACTTTTGAGCAGAAGAAGGGAAGTTTTCTTCTTCTTTTTTTCACAGATATAGTTAGAGGGAGCTACAGATGAAATATACATAAGCATACAAAATACATCCGAAAAGGGAGTGAAGATTGGGTTTGGTTAGAATCTTATTCTTCTAGTTTTCTCATAATATTTATGAAAATTTGATTGTGTCAAAGACTACTACTCAGCCCTCTTTTATTTCTTACAACTCATAATCATATTACTTGCACACTATTTTCCAACAAAACTAAGAAGTATTTTGTAGATTACTTTCTCTACTCTCTATTGCTTCTCTATTTTTGTGTGTCTTCAAGTATTCAATTACTACTCTATTTATAGAGTTTTTTTGAACACTTGATTACATCATTAATGACATAATGGTGGTGCCTGTCCCACAAAATTGGCTTGTCAAACTCTACTAAACTTTTACTATACCTACTCTACTTCGACAAATGTGGCTCCAAATTAGCATATTGGTGGCTGCCAATAATTTTAAACTTTATGGCTAGTAGATTTCAACAATTATGGATGGAAACTTAATTGGTCCAAGATTTATTCCCACAAATTACACAACAGACTGAGTGATAGATTTTAGCGGTCAAATCCAAATGACTTTCACAGTCACCAGTTTATTCTAAAAACATTAATTGAAGTTGTTTTTGAAACAAATCAGTTGGAAGGTCCTATTTCCAATTTCACTCATGACCACACCCATTGCTGCGATTTCTTCTCCTTTCAATGAAATAATATCAGTAGACAGATCACTTCAACGGTCCCCCTGTCAATTTGACAACACTACAAGTGTCTAGATTTGTGCTCCAATAATTTTTGAGGGACAATCCGCCCTCATGTTTGGGTGATATTAGTGACTTTTTCCGTTTGGATTTTAACAACAATTATTCTTAGCGGGACAATTAATATTACTTTTAGTATAGGGAACCAACTTAGAGTCATTAAATTTGACGGGAATAAGCTAGAGCGAAAGTCCCGCAATCTCTGATCAATTGCAAATATTTGGAAGTTCTTGATTTAGGTAACAATGAATTGAATGACAAATTTCCTAAATGGTTGGGATACCTACCAGAGTTGCATATTTTAGATTTGAGATCAAATAAGTTTATGGACCTATAAAAGATTTGAGGACTGTCAACTTGTTTGCTCAAATTCGAGCCATACATCTCTCATCCAATGGATTAACTGGAGATTTACCTGAGAGCCTTTTCAAGAATTTTGAAGCTATGAAAATAAATGTTGATACACACTGGAACTGGAGCATGTAAGCTGATATAGGTTCTCATTATACACACATTCCTTATATATGACAACAAGAAAGGGGCTAGATATTGAACTTTCTCGAGTTTTTGACTACAACATAATTATCGACGATCTCTCTCTCAGGAATAATTTCAAGGTCATATCCCAAGCATTATTTAAGATCTCGTGGGCTTCGTGCGTGAAACTTATCTCATATCTCTTGGAGGGTCCACATACCAGAGCATCCCTTCAACCAATTATCTGTATTGAATCATTGTCTCTCATCCACAAAATCAGCGGAGAAATTTCACACAACTTGCATCCTCACATCACTTGAGCAGTCTAATCTCTCTCACAATCATCTATGTTGGATGCATCCCCAAAGGAAAACAATTTGATACATTTTGATAACAGTTATACAAAGTGAATGAATGGTTATGTGGATTTCCACATCACTGATTAGGGTGGTGCTGATACGGTAGCCAAAACCGACGACTCCAGTTGAGCTCGATCAAGAAGAACGAGGAGATTCATTAATGATCAGTTGGCTGGCGGTTTTCATGGGTTACGGTTGTGGAATTTTTTTATTGGTTGTCCCATAAATACATAATGTTATCAACTCATATCCCACATGGTTTTCAAGATGGTTTTCAATTGGGAACACAAAATCATTACAATATGAAAACATATGAGTGATCGTCACCTTGAAGGTATTCAGTGTTGACCTTTGTCAGTGAATTTTCTTCCTTTAAATCGTTTTTAAACTTAAATACTTCTTTTGAAATTGCCGGATTCAAACTCAATATTTTGTGGTGGAGCAACACAAAAAGATGGTACTTTCCCTACTGTTTTTGGATGTATTTGATAAAAAGCGTGTTTTTCGTTTATTCAATAGGTTTTGTTACAAAAAATCAACGTAATTATTATTTAGCTAATTTGATTCGACGTTAAAGTTCAGTTCAGTTTAGGAAATTATAGGATGGTAATAATAGTTATCAGTTAATTGGATACCTTTATGTTTGTGTTATGAATTTCACGAGACAGAAGTTGGAGAAAATTAGAAACTAAGGGGTTTCCTAAACCATTGGCGTCAAAGGCATTTATAGTTTTATGTGAAATTAAGTTCACTTTTAGGAAAATAACTCAACATTTAGTTACGATGAAAGCACTATTACTAACTAAGCCAAGAAGATGATTAAAATTTAAAAACAATAGAGGTAACACTTTTCGATGATGACCACAGCTGCAGATGGACATTTTTATCGAAACTACCTCCATCCTTTTGAAATAACAGTAAAGTCCATCCTAAATAGTTTCCTAATATGTCCTGTAAAAACAATTCCAATTTTGGCAACACCGAAGGAACTTACCAAATCTTAAAGCTAACTTTTTTCCCCTTCCATGTAAGGAATGAATGTATACCTTGGAAGTTATTTTTCTCAAGTCTATACACCATTAAAAAAATTGCATACCACATTTGTCATTGAACAACGGGGAAATGCTTTTTTCGTTTTAAATTACAACAGTAGTATCATTTTTAATTACAATGCATATGCGGAACTCAATTGCCAGTAACCATGTTCTTAATAGTTATTGCGAAGAATTTTTTTCGGGGATGAAAGTTTATTGTCAGTAAGGGGCAGTGGTATCAGCTCTTATTGGTTCTGAAGAAAGTAGAGACAATCTATTTATAGCATTCAAATACCAATACTCATTTTTCAGTCATATGACAAGTGAACCTAAATTTACATTGATTCAGAAAGAGACTGACGGATGTTTCAAGAGACGAATTGTGATTGTAATACTTAAACTACGGAAATACAACAGAAATATAAAAATAAGGAGACTCTGGATGAAGAGGAGTGTTGACACCGAATTTTGACTGACCTTTAACCATTTTTAGGAATGCTATTCAATTGAATATGCATTTTAAAATCTATTTAAAGTTCAGAATTTTAGTCGATTTTGCATGAAAATTATATATTTACTTTATAAAATTATTGTAAATATTATAAACATTTTAAAATTATTAACAAATTTCAAATGTTTTAAAATTTAAGTGATTTTTTAATTATAAAATATATGATAAATTTGTAGTATTTTATTTGGATAACATCTCCTCAAATTAAACCAAATTAAAAGTTGATGTAGGGTCTGACGCTCCTAGCTCTCACACTCGTGACTAGTTGATCTTTTGGCACTCAAGAATTGGTAAGTCCTCATGTTCCGAGGATCGAGACACTTTTATTGCTTTCTCTATATCAATTATTAGACTTTGTATCTGATGTATGAGTTCTGTCTCAATCACTTCTATTGATGTAGTAGATGACTTACTGAGACTTATGTTAGACTTCCGCTTTTATCAAACTTGTTTATGATATAAAACTGTTTCTTTGAAATCTTTATTTCTGTTTTCTCGTATGATATATGCAAAGTGACTTGTTTAGGGACGCTTGGGGTCCTATACACCATGTTACAACTAGGGTATACTTTGAGTCGTGATAATATGAAACACCTTAATGGTGGCAAGTGGTTGATATGCTATGACACTTTTGTTTGCATTGCCTCGACATTGTTTTGCTCTTCATTTCAGTTATTGAAGAGGTTACACAAGAACTGGAGCAAGTTCAATAAGGTGAGGACATTGTGAAGTACTTTAGGAAATATAGACAGTTGATGATCAAAGAGAGTCCAGGGCAGCTATATTGATCTATGTCTAAAATGTTTGAATTAGTGCATGGTCTTATGCACCTTTTACAGTACAAGTATATTGTAACATTAATCTATAGGGTTATTGTTTCAATTACGCTTCAGTTTGTCATCAGTATTGTAGCTGAATAAAAACTCAAAATGAAAGGATCAATATTTTTTCATGGTAAGACTTGAGCTTGTTCTTCTTTCGCACAGTACATGAAAATTTCCGGTTCTATCCATGTTATTATAGACGAAGATTTTTCTATACGTACATAAAAATATGTAAGTTTAATTGTTGCAATAAAAAACACTGCCATTAACTAATTATGTTGAGCCCCCGTGCTAGCACAAACTGAATAAATCTATGTGGCAATACATTATAATTATATAGAAACTTGTTGTATCGATGGTACAGATAGTGAGTGGAAAGAGGAACAAAGATTGAAGAGGAATTCTGAATTATCAATGCAACACCGAGTAATTATTTTTCATAAAAAAATGAATATTACATTTGTAGCTTATCTCCACCCATCCCATCTAAAACCACGGTTACCCTGCCCCTACCTTTACCACCCTCCATTTTTTAATAGAAAAATATCAAAAACAGTTCGCTCACCAAACTCACTCTACACTCATCCCTAACCCCATCCCCATCACAATTATTTTACCAAATAATTAAAATAAATTTCAAAAAAAACATAAAAATTAACCCCCACTCACTACACCTCCCCCGTAACCCACCCCATCCCCAAATTTCTTTTTTTAAGGAAACAATTAAAAACATAATATTATATGTTTCACATCCATCTCGCTCAAAAAGATCAAAATTATCCTTTTATATTTTGCCTACACTCAATTGAAAGTCGTTTATCCCCTTTCACACGGAGCACTAATGATTCTTCAACTTTGTAAAAGTGGTGCAATTTTAGTCTATCAAATATTTTCCGTTAGTCACTAACGGAAGTCGCTCATATCTTAGCATTAAATTGATATGGCCAAGTTTCTCTTTTCTAGAGGAAGAAGTGAAGTGATTATATTGTGGGCAGATTTCTTCTTTAGTATTATAATATCTATATTATATTGTGAGCAGATTTATTATATAGTAATTATATTGGTAGTCTCCAATCTTTTGGTAGGGTTATTTAAAATAAAATTAAACACGATCAAAGATTAATAACTCAAATTGACAAAATATTATTGACTTATTGATAATGGTTTACTAAATTTATGATTCCATAAAAACAATAGCTTTGATGGAATAATAAAAGGTAGAATGTGTACATATCGCATCTTACGGCTCTACCCTTCTCCAGAATTAATATTTTTTTGAAAGATCATTTTCTTAATCTTAACTCTATCTTTTCTTATAAAATATTATTTCAAAAGATTTCGATTCAAAATAATTTATATTTGTATATTTTTCATTATAATTATTTTTTGGTTGATGATTAATTGTATATGATTTAATGATTTTTCTTGACAAGTATGGATATTTTGATAAATAATTATTAATTACTATTTTTTGCTTATTGGTAAAATAAATAAGCTCTTAATTTTTTTGAAATTCTAGATAATTACATTTTTGTTTTTGTAAGGGTGCCGTGCAAGGCACGAACATTTTAAGAAATTAAAAATAATTATAAATAAGGTATATAAATACACAACATGATTAAACTAAATTTCAATATAACATGCTTCATAGTACATTACATTCATGTTGCAGAGCCTTATACATTGAACTTTCAATGAAGGCCAAAACACATACACTATATGTACTTGTTGCGTTGGTCTGGTAGTTGAATTTTGAATTCCGCAAACTCTCAGGTGTTAACACAAGTAGTTCTTCCAGCTTGAAACTTTACGACCTAAGAAGAAACGAAAGGAGTAAATTAACACAATTCAGCAGAGAACTGAGAATACATCTAGAACGTTAATTGCTCAGAGAATCACCCCCTTTTAGTAGAGGATTGAGAACTATTTTACAGTCAGGAAATCCATTCACACCACACGGCTGGCATAACAGGAAAAAATACTATACTATCAACTCCCAGCTGAAGTGACATGAAATACAGAGAACATTACAAATGAAGTGAAGAGACATATCTGAATAAATTGAACCACAGAAGTTATGCTTCAGCCAACAGTGTAAGGTTATATTATTCATTACAATAATTTTCTTAACCAGGATTTACTATATTATAAGATGAAGTTTCTATATTAAAGTGAGAGAATGATACTCATAGTGTTTCATTAAACCAAAAGGTGAGGATTATACAAAGCCTACAGTGCAGAAACTACAGTAGGAACTTACAGAGCATAATCTTGGTACTGATCTGCTCCAACTGAAAGAATGCAAACAAGAATGATATACCACCACTGCGACAGGGAGCATACCTTTGTTAGCCTAGAAGATCAACGAATTTGCTGTTTTCCCAAGGAAATGGAAAGAGACGTAGACGAAGGAACAAGCAAATAGGTGGCGGCTGTGAATGGAAGTAGCAAATAGCTGTCAACAAAAGAGTTTCCTTTTGTCTAAAAATGATGCTTCGCCGTTAATTGGTGCGTTTCATTAATGGCCAAGAAATCGAAACAGAAGCACTAACCAAACTTAAACCAACAAACAACAAACGTAAAAGTAAACCTTTTTTTTTATATAAATTCGTAGGTACCCTTATTGAAAACGAAGTCACGTGGCAGCTTTTCATGGTTTTGGTCCCGGACCGAAAAAACAAAACACTTATAAAGAATGATTAAATATTAACTTGATTATATATTTATATCTATATATATATAATATATAGTATACCTGTTAAATTTGTCACGATTATGTTTCGATGTTTATTTTAATAAAAAAAAATGTTAAGAGTTAATTGACAATCAATACATTAATAACCATATCCTAACTTTTCTATAATTTAGTACTTTTATAAATTAATAAATAAAACTAATATATGAGGTGAATATTAATTATACCACTTAAAATTTATTTATTTAGTGATCTCAATAATTAATATTTACCATTTTAACGAATGAACAAATAGAGCTGAGCTAAATGTGTAACTTGACAAAAAAGTTTGGAAAATTAAAACTGCACCTTTTTCTCTATAAAAGGATAAGAATCATTTTAAGTCTTCAAGGCAAAGATAAGGGATAATTTTAGTCCTTTTCTTCCTTCTCTCCCTCACTTCCTCCCAGCCCAACAATTTTTTATGGAAAAACAATAATTTGTTTTTTTCACAACCCCATTCCCTCTCCACCACCCCACCCCAATTTTTATCTAGAAAATATTCCAATCTTTTTAACAACTAACGAATTTTCCTCAACTATCAATTGTGAAGTATCTTCTTTTTCTTGTTATCCCTTCAAGATAAATTTTCTTTCAGTTAATAAAATGTTCCATTTGTTATCATATTACATTTTTGATTTTCATCCTCAAATTTTAGTGAATAAGAATAAGTTTTGAAGTAAGTTAATTGTAAATTCTAAAATCAATAAAGTCTATGTTTTTAAGCTAAAACTATGAATTTTTAAAAGAAAATTTTGAGGATATTAACCTTAATATTTTAAATGGATTGGCTATCTGAAATTTTCATTGTGTTTTAAACAGTAGTAAAAGCCTATTCTCCTATACACTCCTGAACCAGGAGTGTTCATAGGCTGAAACCAACACACGTAGAAACCATAAACAGTAAAGAGTTAATTGTGTGACATACATTGTCTAGGTAATAACATCAAAGCCTCGACGGTTCAGAATAATCACACATCTCCGATTGACCAAGTATATCCGACATAATGTTCACTACGGAAAGTCCAAGGGGAAACCTACTTTCCAGATGCAATTATTCTTGCCTGTAAAAGTACACAATTGTTTGATGCATTCCTATGTTATAACTATTTTCCCAAATTTCCCACAAAACAATGTGGTGGATTGCTGGGTATGTAGCAAGAATTGATGGGAAATAGAGGGAAAGAGAGGAATTTGAAAATTTTAGAACTTAAAGTCACCCCCCCTCTTATGCTTTAATGAAACCACGGCTTTTGGTGTCCCTCATTCGGTGGTGAAAAATAAAAATAGTGAGAGTTTTTAAATTTTTTTAACAGAAGCACTCCTATAATTTGTTAAAATGTTGGAAAATAGGACCATCCCTTCGCCCGTCATCGTCGTCGGTCGCTCCGTCTCAGCTTCGGCTTTTGCAATGAATCACCCCCGAGGAGATTATTCTTTGGACAAAGTTTGAAATTTTAATTATTTAATTAATTAAATGGCCAAAAATGTTTTAATTAATTAGTCGATCACAGATTGAAAATTAGCCGAAATGTTTCAACGTTGTTTAAGTTGGATTTACCCGACCTGACTCCAGATCCGCGCGCTAAACCCTTTTTATTTTGAACTTCCCATTTTATTTAAATTCCGCCATGACTACCTGTTCTAATAATCGTTTCAACTTTCAGGAACATTCATACCATTTGAAAGGTTGCAAACTTTCCATTAATGGTCGGTGAATTCTTCTTGAACTTTCGATCATTTGTCCTTAGCCTACTATACATTTTTAATGAAGGTTGGCATAGGAGCTGTGTGTAACCAAAGTAGTGAACTCGAGAATTAATCATCAGAAGGAATTCCACATTTTAAGATTGAATCTTCATCAATAGATGATTTGGCTATTTTTACGAGCACATCCAACTTCCACAGTGTAAACATTGGAATGAGTTTATTTTCTTAATTTTGGAAAACCCTCGTGATGACCTATCATAAGTTTAAATAATTGTAACAATGTCACATGTGGAGAATAGAGGTCTCCAGTTTCCCAAGTTATCCACCTGTAACTTCTAGAGGCATTTTTTTGTTGTCATTACTTCCAAAACCTTAGCAATTGGGATACAAAGTTTTTGCTTGTAGTTCAAGTTTATTCTGCATGACTGCTTCCCATATAAAATCATAAGGTTGTAGCACGACAGATAGGTATTAGGAGAGATTCCAAACCTTGAGAATATTATGAATTCTAAGGTATACACGTATGGCAGTGAATCTGTTATATTCCATCCGTACAGATTCACTCTCATACGTGTATACCTTAGATTCATAAGATTCTCTAGGTCAAGAATCTTTCACCAATTACTATCTGTCTGCTAGAACCTTTGGACTTTATAGGGCAAACTAAAATTTTTTATCTCAACTTCTAAGGTTTTGAAAGTGATGACAACAAAGAAATACATGTAGAAGTTTCATTTGAAATCACTTAGGTAACTTGGAGACACTTTTCTCAAATATGCTAATTGGGCGGGAAACAGCATTGTTTAAGACTGTATGGGAAAGGCAGCCATGAGGGGTCTTTCCTCATTCGGGTGAAAAACAAAATAATTTTGAGTGTTGCATTGTTCAAGCTTGGATGTGCTCGTAAAATTCTGAGATTTATCCATAATGAACCATTAAATCTTAAAATGGGGTTCATTCCTAGGGATAATTCTCAAGTTCAAAAATTTTTCAAAGAGTTTGCCTTCGGTAGAAATGTATAATCGGGTAAAGTAGGAGATTATAAGTAAGATAGTGGCTAATGTGGTGAGGCACTAATAGGTACCTACCTCAGCTCAGGCGCGGAAGTAGAAACTTTTATCTTTATGAATGGCTCTGATTGACATTGATTTTATTGATTGCACACTATGCTAAGGAATTTCCCTCGTGAATGTTTGGAGCGATCAATATAACTGTACTTTGGAATCCTGCTACTTTACAATTTTTTGTGACTCTTCGTTTTTTGTTAAACTCTTAACTCCCGCAGATTTACTCTACCCTGAGATACTAAGATGCTACTAGCACTTGGAATTTCTTGGAGATGTAGTGCTATATTATGTTTTTACAACACATCTCTATTTCAAATATTCGAGACTGATTCCAAGACTAATTACTTATGCTCAATCTGCAGCTAAGGCTAGCCTGCATGAGCACATTCTTCATGCCTCTCTAGATCTACAAAGTCTATGTTGTACTTTTAAGGATTTTGAGAAATTAGATCTTGTGTCCATGTTTAGATGGGAGAGTGGAACTACTTTCCCAAAGGTGCTTGGAGATGACTTTGAGTCCCTTGCTAGAGAGAAATCTTTGTTAAATTGGCTTCGACAAAGATACCACATCTCTAAGCATAAGACCTCTTATGGAATAGTTGATTAGACCTCAACCAATAAAACTCTATCCAGCAAGACTATTAAGTGAACTATGCGTCCCAAAAAAATTCATAGGACAAAAACTTGACATTTGAGACATCAAATTTTTGTGGGACTCTACAAGATGAATACTATTTCATTTAGGGTTTTTGGAGACTACTTACCCTAACTCTAAGCCACACTATATAACACTTGTATCAATGCAAATATATTTCTTTGATATGCATCTCGAAAATTTCATATATCATGAAGTTGACAGATATGGGCGCCCTCCTCTTGAAAACCAAATACTTTAAGAGATCGGTAAAATCCTCACAAAGATCCATAAATCGTAAGAAGGTCCACATTCATCCTAGTTGTGGTGACACTAATAAAAGCCGTTTTGGAATCGTGTGGAGTAATCCTTATGATAGGGGAATCAAAGGGATAACATATATGTACTCACACATTTTTATGAATAAACTCATTCTTTTTTATTTATCAGTGATTGCAATAATATTTTTTCATTTGGAAAAAATTGTGCAAATAACTTGCATCCTTAGTGGTGACCTAATTTTACTCGCCATCCTCCCTCTTGCAAATAAAAAAATCAAATTCACGACACTAACTTCAAAAATTGAAACTCCATTCTATGGGTACTTCAAGTATCATCTTTGAGTTTATAAGGTTTACACTCTGACAAGCCTTAAAGATACAACACAACAATATTGATCTTGTTTTTGTCACTCTTTACCTGACTGCACTTGAAGTAATTTTCCAAGCGCCATAAGAAGTTCTTTGCTTCTTGGGCGTCACGGATGCCTTTGAACATATGTGACTTGGGAGCCTCGACCTTGGCTTCCCTATCTCTGCCGGATGATGTCGATTCTTCAGCTTACACGCCCTCATTGAGTGCTTTATTCTCGACTCTCATAGCTGCAATCATAGTTAGTGCATCAATGAGCCGACACTCCAAGAAAGTGCTGGCCTCCTTCATCTCGAACTCGGCATGCTGGCGTCCCTCCAACTCCTTGCGGATGTTTTTGTTTTCTAAGGTTGAAGTCTTTTAGAGTAATTGACTTTCTCATCAACCTATCCAAGTGCCAGCTTAGATATCTCAATGGTCTACCTTCCTTTCGAACCCTTGTGACCCATTCCTCTCTGATGGGGTTTCAATAGCAATCATCACCAATACTCATCGTCACTGCTTCAATGGTCAAATGTGGGGGGGGGTGACATGGGTATGCCTTTCTTGTGTAGGGTGAACACCATTTCCTTACTACTCTGTGGTGCTTATTTCCCTGCAATCTTCTTCCACAAACCATCCTGATTAATGGTGGTGCTAGCAACGTTTTACATCTCCTTCATGGTCATTCCCTTACTGGAACCTTTTGATCTGATACCAATTGTCGAGACTTAGAGTCTAACTAATGTTTTCATCATGCAACACTGTTGGACAACTTCTCACAATATTTCACGGTCTTGTAAGCTCAAGTAGGACTTTTGAATCTAAGACCGCTAAGAGAATGCAAGAAAGACTTAGAGAAACTTGAAAAGCTTTCAAAAAAGACTTTGTATTACTTTGTCGAATGTTCTACACTTGGTTGGAACATTTTTTCAATGAGAGGCCCTTTATTTATATTACCTCCTAAAGGACTAAGTGTAAATATTATGTACTTTGAAATTCCCTACAATATTTACACTTCAGTCCTATTCTAGAATTCTATAAATTTTTAGGGAATTCTAAAGCCTTCTTGAATATATCTAGTAAGTTCTAGAGTATTTTACTAACCTCTTCACAAATCTAGATTTTCTCCCTTAACCTGATGCCGAATTTGAACAAGTGGTGGGACATGACACTATGGATCATTGCGGTTCAAGCTAATCACACTTTGCATTAGAATTGCACATAATTAACTCCTGCACAGCGACAATGCTAACAAGGTTTCTTTTTCTTCTTTATTTCCCTATATTTTTACGGATACGCTGGGTGGATCACTAAGGTTTCGCAAGTCCAAATACC
>JAKWJA010001623.1:0-101998 GCA_027704765.1 Solanum habrochaites | reverse complement strand
CTTTAGAAGAGGATCACCATCACTCCATCCTTAGAAACCACGTGCCCCAAGTAAGGACACTGCATCTAGCCAAAACCTCACACTGGAGTTTTAGGTATTTGCGGAAGATTGGCTTGGTGGGGGATGAGAGATGAGGCTTGGGGGTTTGTGCTGCGATTTCCTCTTTTTTCTACATTTCCAAGACCATTCTCAAATGCTCCTCAGTGCCTCTGTTACTTTTAGAGGTAATCAGTATATCATGCACATAACTACATCACAAGAGACAGCAATCTGGCTTAAAATCCCGTTCATCAAATCATGAACCAGGCAGGGAAATGTCGTAAGACCAGAAACCGACATCACTATTCTAATGCCCATACCTGTTCTAAAATATCTTTGGCTCAACATCCTTTGCCCATTTTCATATTATGATAACCGGATCTCAAGTCAATCTTAAGTAAACACAAGCACCTTGAAACTGAGTCGAACAGTATAAATCAGGATAGGGGGAATAAGGATACTTGTTTTTATGGTCACCTTGTTCAAATGTCGGTAGTCGTAGCACATCCGAAAAATCCCATCCTTCTTCTTCACAGAAACAAAAACTGGATCACCCCAATGAGATGCATACTTGGTTCTAATTAAGCCTTATGCGCAACAACTCTTGTAGAGTTGGGCTTTTAATTACTGTAACTCCCGGGGGCCATTCCGTATAGGGGGTAGAGAAATGGGGCGACGTTACCCGTGTTTCAAGATATCATACAGAAGTCAATATCCCTATCTGGTGCATACCCCGTAAGATCCTGCATTGAACACAATCAAGAGAACTCACTGACCAAACCGAAATCCACGTCAATTCGAAGGTACTTCTTAGTGTCACCCTTTAGATTTCCAGAAGCTAACCACCCTTTTTTTTACTAACAAGCATTGTCTTAGCAGCTAAGAAAGGAGATGATCCGCACCGGATTGGAAGTGTAGTCACCCTCCCACACTAACTTATCGGGTGTCCCAGGGGGCTCGGCCCTACGTCACCGTTTTAGGCATTACAATCCAAGATCGGCAAATGTGCAGAAAAGGCCAGTCCAATGTACCCAGGGGGTCGTTGTGGTGGGGGGGGGGAGGGCGAGTCGAGGGGGAGGGGGGGGAATCAACCATTTCAAGATAACCAAATCTACTACGTGTTTTTGCTCCCCACAAAGTTGCCCAACAAGACCTCTATACCTTTTCAATTCTACCACAACTCACCTTCCCGGAGTAGAGACCACGATATGCCTATCAAGTAATTTCACAATGGTAGATTTAGACAATTAGCAATGAGGAATACTAAGAAATTTTGATCCAATCAAACAATACAGAAAGTCATGCAATCACAAACCAGAAGTTACCTGTGATGACGAGCATCAGATTTCTCCGCCCTGATCTCCCATGGATAAGAAAAAAAAAAGCAAACCTGGTCCCCTTTCGTTTGTTTTCTTTTGCCCCTTATCATGTTTTATGTAGTGGCTCCAGTTTGTCCATCACCCCGGCCGTTTTGGTGACCAACATTACCGTCGGCGCACACCACTGCCCTCCAGAGATATCCTTCCAATCGCCATGCCCGCCATCTACCTCTAGTGTTGGGGGTCTATACACTCTGTTTTGTGACACTACCTTTGATATGCCAGTCTCCCCACACCTATAACACCTCAGATTCACGCGCATATGGTCTCTCAGGGGGAAGTGTTACCGGATCCTGAGTTGGACCCCCAACTACAGTCTGTAGTTAAGCGGAATAGGGTCTACTGATACCCTTCCGGAACCCTGTCCTCTAGAGTAAGA
Source organism: Solanum habrochaites (assembly GCA_027704765.1). Classification (NCBI taxonomy): domain Eukaryota; kingdom Viridiplantae; phylum Streptophyta; class Magnoliopsida; order Solanales; family Solanaceae; genus Solanum; species Solanum habrochaites. The sequence continues at coordinate 100,201 of JAKWJA010001623.1, read as the reverse complement.
ACCATTAAACTCACCTCCCTTTCCCGAAACCTCTTTGATGTCGTCGCCATGGTGCATATCATCTGGCTTCACTCCTTGCCACCTCTACTACGAAGTCTACTACTTCTTGAGAGTATTTTTGCCTAGCTACCTGTACAGGCTGAAAATTCCGCACCTACTGATCTCAACCCCGTTCACAAACGGCGAATCCGCAAGAATCGAAGTAGTGAAGCAAATTTGGTAGACCTACTAATGTGTCAGAAATAAGAGCTTTGGTTTGGGTTAGCTACTACTACCGCCGATTTGTCAAGGATTCCTCTTCTATTGCTTCCCACTGACGAACTTGACTAATCAAAATGTTCCATTTGTATGGGTAGGATGAGTTGTGAGGAAAGCTTTCAGAGCTAAGACTCTGTTGACTACCGCACCTATCCTTACTTTACCAGTGAGGGTAAGAACTTCATGTTATTGTGATGCTCCTATTCTGTTTGGGTGCAGTACTATGCAGAGAAACATGTTATTGCTTATATGCTTCGGGTACAATTAAAGGTGCAAGTGAACGTATTATCCAACCCTTATTTTAGAGTTGGCTGGCAGTGTGGTTGCCTTAAGCAAATGGAGACCACTATTATATGGGGTTAAGTGTGAGTCTATACGGATCATCGTAGTCTACATTATGTCTTCAGTCAGAGGATTTGAATTTGATACAGTGATATGGTATGTAACTACTGAAGGGACTACAGACATCAACTATTTTGTATCAATCCTGGGGAAGGCGAATGTTGTAGAGGAGGCTTTAAGTGAAAGTGCGGGGACCTGGGCAGTCTAGCCTCACTTGAAAAGCTCTAGACGCCCATTAGCTAGGGAGGTTTCACATTCTGGCTAACGACCTTATGAGTTAATTAGAAGTAAATGAGAAGGGATGGATATTTTAGCTGTGGTGGAGGCAAGATTCTTCCTTCCTTGACAAGATTAAGGGAAAGCAGTTTAATGATGAAAAAATTGCTGATCCGTATCCGAGATAAAGCTGTTGCAAGGAGAGGCTAAGAATCGACACGATGGGGGAAGGTATTTGAGGATAAGGGAAGGTATGGTACCCCGCGTCGATGATTTGATAACACCATTCTGACAAGCTCATAGTTTCAAGGTATTCGATCATCCGGGTGCACCAAGATTACGAGATGACCTAAAGCACCCTTTTGGTTGAGTAGAATGACGCGTGATATTTGTGGATTTTATTGCACATGTCAAACTGTCAACAAGTAAAGTTAATGAACACCAAAGGCCTGGGGAACACTTCAGAGAATGCCCATATCCGAATGTAAATGGGTATAATTGATATTGACTTTCGTGTTGGTCTTCCAAAGGACATTGGGCAAGTTCGACTCCATTTGGGTGATTGTGGCACAGATTAACTAAGGCTCTCATTTCATTCCGGTTAAGTGACTTACAATGCAGAGAAGTTAGCCAACTTACCTCTCAGAAGTTGTTCGCTTGCATTGGTTCCACTGTCCATCATATCATATAGAGGTACGCAGTTTATTCTAAGTTTTGGAGCACATTGCATGCTGAATTAGGTCTAGGTGGCTTAGTTCTACTGCATTCCATCCTCCGAGCCGTGGTCAAGTCTGAGCTAACGATTCAAGTTTTGGAGGGATATGCCTTTGTGCATAGCGTGACAGACTTTGGTGGCCCATTGGATAGTTTCTTACCCTTAGCAAGAGTTTTCATACAATAATGCCCCTCACTCAATATTGACATGGCACATTTGAAGGCATTGTATGGTAGGGCATGCTAGGTCCCCATTGGTGTTTTTGATGCTTTCGAGGTTAGACCTTGGGGTACTGACCTTTGATGGACTCGTTAGAAAAGGTGAAATCTCATCAAGAAAGCTTCTAGGCTCTAGCGGCGCACAGTAGGCAAAAGAATTGAAGGATCGAAAGGTTAGAGACTTAGCAGTCAATGAGCGGTGAACAAGTCCTTGTTGAATAGTTTCGCCAATGAAAGGGGTGATGCGGTTTTGGGAAAGAGATGCAAGCTAAGCCCAAGTATATTGGTCCCGTTTGAAGTACATAAGCGAGTAGGGAGGTGCTTATGAGTTAGCCTTGTCTCAGGGCCTGGTCCGAGTTACATCCGGTATTCCATGTGTCTATGGTTGAAAAGATACCATCGGGATGGAAACTACATTATCCGGTTGGGACTACAGTTTTGCTTGATGAGAATTGTCTTATGAGGAGGAACCTGTTGCCATTCTATATAGGAAACTTCGCAAGTTGATGCATCAAGAGTATTGCATCATCAAGTTCAATGGAAGAATCGACCCTATTGAAAGAAGCCACTTGGGAAAAGAGGCAGATAATGCGAGAACGATACCCACATCTTTTACAAGATTTCAGGTACTCCTTTTCGCCCTTGTTTGCCTTCTTTTGTTCGTTTGGGGACGAACGATGGGTCAATTAGTATCTATTTAACGACCTGTTTAAATTCGTTTTGAGCATCAGATTTTTTCTTTTCTGGAAAATAGGCTGCGGCGACGGCCCCCACGACGGCCCGTCATGGGCCGACGTACCGTCGCAGGGTCCCTTTTCAAAACCTTGGAAAATCTTAAATTGGGTACTGAAAATCGACTCTCTGAACTTTCTGTAACGAAAGGTGCATGAACGGGACCGTCACAGGTTTGACGGACCGTCCAGAGTCTTCAGTGGAAATCCCTCGTCTGGCCTTGCGAACGACCTGCAAGGACGGGCCGTCCAGGGTTGCGCAAATCCCAGTCGGTCGGATTTCTTTATACGTTTTAGGGACGTTTTTGGACTATTCTCCTTCCTGCTTTAATTATAAAGTTAGAGGGTTAATGTTATAGTCGTAATTACTGGGGGTTAAAAGAGTAACCCTTAAGTTATAATTATTGGGTTATTATTGCATCTTTTCTTTTATTGCTTAATTCTGTTAATTAGGGTAAAAGAAAGAGGGTTTGAATAAGAAAAATAGAAAGAACAAAGAGAGCAGAAAAAGAAGAAGAGAACGAGTAGAGAGAGAGAGAGATACTAAGGATGCAAGGATTTTGGAAGATAGTTGTGATCGCAATTCTCGTGGAGTAGGTTTATGGTTTTTACACTATTCGTAGTACCCTCTTAATAGCGATGATATGTGTTGGGTAAGTATTATTAAGTCTCTATATGCTTGATTGTGTGTTGCATGATGTGATTTTTATATATATATGATTGAATGCATACAATAGCATGATGAAAGGCCTTGAATCTTAAATCGGAAGAAACCCTAATCTACTCTACTTTGTTAAGGATGATGCCTTGGTATAAAAGAAGGCTTTTGAATGAACGAAAGTAGTGAGATTAGGGTCGGGTGCCACGTTCCTGTACCAGGATAGTATTGAGGATCGGAGTGGTCCACGTTCTGACCCAGATATGGATATGACGGGTGCCACATTCCGGTACACATGATAGTATATGAGGATCGGAGTGTCACTTTCCGACACCATGATATTATATGGATCTGGTGCCACGTTCCGTACCGAGGATAGTATATGAGGTCGGAGTGTCACGTTCCGACACCAAGGATAGTATAAATGATCGGTGTGGCCACTTTCCGGTACCGTGGGATAGAATGAGGAGCGTAGTGTCCGTCCGACACGATAGTAAAGAATATAATGAATCTTAAGATACTAATATAACTCAATCTAAAGACCATGTTTCCCAAAAGAGTAATGGTGTGGAGGCTTGAGTCCTCATAGATATGATCGTAATATTATAACAAAAAAATGAGGTTTATACTTGTTTGCTATCACCCTGTTAAGAATATTAGTTGATTTTATGATGTTATAATGAATATATTGCTTTCTATTTTGAGTTGGGGGCCGATGATACCTAACCAAGTAACTTGTGGTTTGTTACTGACACGACCCATTTTTTTATTTTTTCTTTTTGTATATATATCGTGGTATGCACACCCGTGCCGTTCCATCTTCGACTCACAGTAGTTTTCAAGCCAGTCTTCGTACACACCCGGATCTTCAGGGTGAGCTAATGCTTCTAGCTTGGACTAGAATCTCCCTTCCCTCATGTCTTGATGCCTTGAATTTTGGCATAGACTAGCTTTTATTTGTTTTAAGGCTTCTTAGAAACGCTTAGTTTAGTAAATTGATCATTAGATGTTCTTGTGGTGATGAACTTCAGCTTTTTGGGACTGATAATATTGAATTTGTTAGAATTTATGATTGTCCTTTTATTTATGAGTTTCAGTCTTCCGCATTGCTTTATGTTGATATTAAATTGAAATGATAAGGTTTAGATTGGTTGGTTGGTTCGCTCACATAGGAGGGTAAATGTGGGTGCAAGTCGCGGCTCGGTTTTGGGTCGTGACATAAATGAACTAGAACAAGCTCAAAATAAGGAAGGAAGTTTTGAGAAAAGAGTATCAGTGAGTTACAAAGTTTCTAGAAGATTGAGCTTAAACTCTACATCGAAGAAGGAAGAAGGTCATGAGAACTCAGATCTAGAGCAATTAGATGCTGAGAACAAGGTAGAAGGCAATGGAACAGTAACTAGGAAGATACATGGGACTGCTGAAGATGCTGATAGTAATGGAGGCAATGGAAGGGAAATGAGCAAGGATTACAGGGAACATGCATTTGTCTTATTTCCCACCACAAGTAGTGAATGGACAAACAATGGTTCAGCTGGAAGGGAAAGAGGTTCAGGATGAAGAAGATAAGTGGAAAAGTGCACTCATAGCATATGTAATTGGAGAATGTCCTGGGTATAATACCATGAACAGGTACATAATGATGAGCTGCGCAAAAGTGGACAAACCTGATGTACTTCTTCATGAAGAAGGGTACTACATAATTAAGTTTAAGAATCTGAGGGACATGAATGAGGTTCTATATTCTGGGCCATATACTATAAGCAATAGACCTATCATACTGAAACAATGGTGTCCTGATTTTGACTTTGGAAATGAGTTCTTATGCTGCAATCCCCACTATGGGCTTCACTTTCGGCAGTTTCCCTTAACTATTGGGGGATGTGGATCTTTAAGTAGATTGCTAGTGCTATTGGAGTTCCTTTATTTGGTTGAGGAATGTACTACAAAGCAAACAAAATTCCTATGCTAGAATGCTTTTGAAGTTTAATGTTACTAAAGCTATCCTCCGCAGATAAACAAGTTATGGGCATCCCAATGGGAAACCTTTATGCAAGGAAGTTGTGATGGAGTGGAAGCCTCTATATTGTGAAAATTTAAAAGATTGGGCAATCAATGTCAAGCATAACAATGAAGGACTACCAAGACAAGAAGGCCATTGAAACAGTAACACGGACTGTGAATCATAGATGGCCATTCAGCGCAGGAGAGGAAAACTTGACAAAGGAAGGTGCCAGACCATCTAGCAGATGTAATATACTAGGCGCAGAGGAAAACAAGAAAGATAGAGCAAGGATGATAACAGGAAATCAAACAAACACCTGAACTTAATCTAAGGCCTAATACTGGAGTAAGCATTGGAATCAGTTGTCAATTTTCCTATACTATCAGCCAATACCAATTAGAAATGGATTTGAGAGTGCTTAGGACAAAAGAAAAAAAAAAAAAAAAAAAAGCAATCTTGCTTCACTGCCTGTTGATAGAGGTGGAGCTTCAAAAATTGTTAGTGAAGTGGAGTTTCGTGAATGTGAGGGCATGATAACAGAGTATAAGCAAAGGAGATAAAACTAGTTTTACAGAACAATTAAGGTTTCATCACTAGCATAGGTTAATTGAAACAAGAAGTAAGAGGTTAATGCAAAGCTTACAATCAAAGGAATAGCTCCATGATGGGAGGATTATGTCATTATTATAAGGAGGTACTGCAAGGGTGAGAATTTGGTATTATGGGATGAAAGTTTGGTTTGATATCAAGTTAAGTAAATACTTCACTGAAATGATTCATTGTCATATAACTGAAAGATAAGGGATGTGAGACAGGATGGAATGGCCATTTAATCTTATCAGTGGTATATTGGTTTAATACTATAGCGTAAGGAAAAACTATGGAACTGATCTAAACTTGTTGTATTCAAGTATCTCACACACAACCTTGGCCTCATCCTAAGGAGATTTTAATGCTCTTCTGTCATGTAAAGATAGATTAGCTGGGGCTCCTTTTACTTTGAATGAGATAGGGAGTTTTGCTGAATGTGTTAAAGACATGGTCACATGAAATACACGTGGAAAAGGTAACTCATTATACTTGGAACAACAAACAGACTGGTATGCTAGAATTTCCAAGTATGATTGATAAAGCTTTTTGGGAATGATACATGGAGGGAACATGGTTTCATATTACTTTGGAGTTTACTGTGAATCCATGGTGTGTCTGATCATACCCTATGCAATTTGTTTATTACCTCAAAATTTATCACTAGGTAAGGTAGTTTTAAGTTCTTAATGTATGGATTGAACATGATTCTTGCTTGGAACTGGTGGAGAAAGTTTGGAAGCATAAGAATGGTAGTGGTGTAATGAAGGAGATATGGTACAAGTTGAAGGCCCTCCAGCCAGTCCTGAGGCAGTTGAATAGAAGAGAGTTTCAGTATATAGGCCAACAGATTGAGAAGGCAAGAAATGAGCTTGTAGAAATTCAAGATCAGCTATATAGTCAGGCAAATGATGAGTTAGTTACTAAAGAAAAAGAGTTATTAATAAAGTTGGGTGGTCAATGATAGAGGAAAGTGCTCTAAGACAAAAAGCAAGAGCAAAATGGATTAAGCTGGGAGATGTAAAAAAACAAATACTTTAGTTCCATTATAAAGGAGAGAACTCAAAAGAAGAATATTAGAAGTATATTATCTTAGATGGAAGGAATGTTGTGTGAACCTCAAGAGATTCAATGAGGAGGTTTGTTTTGTTTTAAAAATCCTTATGGTAACTTCACAGGTAAACGTCCATCTATAATGCCAGAGTGGCAGGTGATGAAGAGGCCTGTATTGGTCAAAACAAAGAATTCAATTACGTGCCCACAATACAGATCCGGAGATCTATTCAGCGTTACAATTATTGGGAATTATAAGGATCTAGTATAGTGGCTATAATGCGCTTTTCGTTAAGTATACTTGGGGGAAGATCCTTAAACATAATGTTATGAGGCTGTCAAAAGTTTTCTCACAACGGGAATTATGTAAGCCTTTCACTGCACTCTGGTTTCTTTAATTCCCAAAAGTACAAGTCTCAACTGTGAAGGAGTATAGGCCAATTTGCTTGTTGCACTATCCGTAACAAAATCATCTCAAAAAAGGTGATAACACATAGAATGCATGATGTTATTCAGGACGGTTATTTGTGATAGTTCAAATCCTGGATTCATACCAGGGAGGAAAATTGCAGACAACATTATATTGGCTCATGAATTGGTCAAGGCTGTATACTAGGAAGAATATTTCTCCTAGAAGTATGCTAAAGATTGACCTACAGAAAGCTTATGATTTAGTCGAGTGGCCTTTCTTAGAACAAGTGATGGTGAGCTTGGGTTTTCCTAATATGTTTACTCAATGGGTAATGCATAGTGTCAAAACAGTGAATTATACTATTGTAGTAAATGGACAGACTACTCAAAGGGTTGATGCAGCTAAAGGGCTCATGCAAGGGGATCCAATGTCACCTTTTTTGTTTGCTATAGCTATGTCATATCTTAGTAGTCTTCTCAAGGTACTTAAAGAAGAGAAAGCATTCAAGTATCATCCTAAATGCTCTAAGCTGGATATCACACATCTATGCTTTGCAGACGATTTGTTACTGTTTTCTAGAGGTGATCTTAACTCCATCAAGACACTTCAAAGATGTTTTGCAGAGTTCTCTCAAGCTTCTGGATTCCAAGAAAATCTTACTAAGAGTTCAATATATTGTGGTGGAGTTCAGATGGAGGTGAGGCAGCAAATTATTCAACAACTTGGATAACAAAATGGAAGACTACCTTTTAATACTTGGGGGTGACTCTTTTTTCATCAAAGAAAAATGGTCTTATCATCTAGTTTACCCTCTTTAGATTGACAAATCTGGCAATAATCAACTCATGGACAACAAGAAAATTATCTTATGCAGGAAGAACTCAACTAGTTAAGACTGTATTGTTTGGAGTGCAGTCATACTGGGCATAACTTTTCATTATTCCTGCAAAGATAATTAAGTTGATTGAAGGACTATGTAGAAGTTATTTGTGGTCAGTGGTTGGTTATGTCACAAAAAAGGCACTAATAGCATGGGAGAAATTGTGCTGTCCTAAATATGAAGGTGGTATGGGAGTGATCAATATGAAAATTTGGAATAGAGCTGCAGTAGCTAAACTGTATTGGGATTTAGCTAACTCAAATGTAATAACTTCTTTTTCTTCATCATCATTATTTTTATCAATGCAATACCTTTTTTCTCTTTTTTTTTTGGCACATCTCAATTGGCTGCCAAATCCCTCATTTCAAGAAGACACCCGTGTAACTGTTTATATAGTATAACGTGTCTACTTTGTATTGTATATTTTTATATAGATACTATATATATATACACACATTATTACTCATTATTCATCACCATTACTCATAAAGCACAAATTTTTCATCCTTTCCATTGAAGAAAAAAATATTGCTCTCTTTCTAAGGTATTTTTTCACCTTTCATGGTTTTCCTCATCTCCCATTTTCCAATTTTTCTTGCAGATTTTAGTGTTGTCCATCAGAGGGAACACAATAATAGGACGAATTAAAACATTGTTATTTTCAATTAAAATTTCAATTTTATTACTAGCAGACAATTTGAGTATATAGATATTCTAAGTTTCACTGAGTTTGGGATAATTATGTTCTTGCATGGTTCTGAAATGTCTTACAAATTATTCCTTTGTAACTTTCATTACAGTTAATAATATACTTTCAGATATGTGGAGACAAATGTTTCTTGCATGTTTCTTCCTAAGTCATTGTTCATGTTCATGCACCACATAAAAGAAAGACTTTTCCACTCAATGTGATGCTAATCTTTAGGCATATTACTAGTGCTTGGTTCTATTTCTAACAACCTGGTGTTCATAATATTGACATCGATCAAATAGCATTAACAACACAAGATTGGATTTGCAAAGTTCAAATTGTGGAAATCGGACGCCAGAGAGAAAGCCCTGACAAGAAATGTAGATTCCAAAATTTGATTCTGGAAGATGAACAGGTGAGCTCATTACATTTAATCTCATGAATATTCTCCTTTATTTAATATTTACCTCATATGAAATTTTTTGTTTTGTTTTACTCTTAGTAAAGAGTTTGACTTATTCTCAGATCTCTATAACTTTTACTTTCAGGAATGCCAAATAAAGGCAGTACTGTATGCAGATGAAATTGAACAGTATGCAGAAATGCTTAAACTCATGAATACCTATCTCATCTCTACCGCAAGAGTCAAAATCTCCCAAACTTCACACGGCAAGCCGATACACAAATTTTACTGGGTTCTTGATAATAAACAGTAATTGAACATATCACACTATCTAATGGAGTTGAGAATCCACTTCCACCACCAACCAAGCTGAATATCACAACCTTTGACCGCATCCCTCTGTCACGACCCAAAATCGGATCGCGACTGGCACCCACACTTACCCTCCTATGTGAGCGCACCAACCAATCTACCCTTAACATTTCAATGTAATATCAATCAGTAATCGGAAGACTTAAACTCGTTAATAACCATTCAATAACTTCTAAAATTCAACATCATTATTATCCCAAAATCTGGAAGTCATCACCACAAGACACATCTATGATGCAAATTACTAAACTAAGAGTCTTCTAAAAGCTAAATAACAAACTAGTCCATGCCGGAACTCACAAGGGCACAAGAACATGAGGAGAAGATCCAGTCCAAGCTAGAACGACATTGCTCACCTTGATATCCGGAGTAATGAAGGACTGGCTTAGCGTTACTGTTGAGTCGAAGATGACGGCACGGTTTGCTGCACTACCAAATAACAACGAAGAACCATACAAGTAGGGGTCAGTACAACCACAAGTACTGAGTAAGTATCCAATCGGCCAACTCACATAGAAAGCAATATATCTCAGATGACATCATAAATCAACTAATATTCCTTAAAAACCTAGGTGATAGCAAAAGTATAACCATCATTTGTAATATCACCGATCATATCTATGGGACTCAAGCCTCCACCCAACTCTTTGGGACACATGTTCTTAGATTGAGTATATTAGCATCTTTCCAAGATTCATTAACTATATTTCTCTTTTTGTCGGTGCCGTGACACTCCGATCCCTCGTTGTCGTTTTTCCTCTGTGTCGGTAACGTGACCACTCCGATCCCCTACTATACTAATGTGTCGAACGCGACACTCCGATCCCCTACTATACGTGTCGATTCGTGACACCCCACCCCTAAATCTAAATCTACGTGTCCGGTTCGTGACACCCGCGCCCCCAAATCTACGGTGTCGGTTTTGTACCCCGATCCCTAAATCTACGTGTCGGTTCTGTGACAAAACCCATCCCCTAAATCTACGTGTCGGTTCGTGGACACCCGTCCCACTAATTCCATCTATTCTACGTGTCGTCGTGACACCCCCCACCCCCCCCCCACTACTCCATTCTATAAGTTCATCAAGCCTTCTTTTTATACAAGGCATCATCATTTAAACAAGCAGATTAAGTTTTTAAATATCAAGATTTGGGTTGAATAGCTTCCTCATGCTTTTTTCAATCCAATCATTAATATATAATCAACATCATTCATCACACAATTAAGCATTAGAGACATTTTATAAATACTACCCCTACTACCCCAACCAAGCAGCAATTCCTTCAACATTCTTGTTTGTCTCTCTCTTCGTTTCGTTTCCCTCTCTTTTTCGTCTCTCTTTGTTTCTTTCTATTTGTCCTTTCTTATCAAACCCTCCTTTCTTTTACCCTAATAATCATATCATAAAGATAAAAGATGGCACTATAACCCACTATATTACTTAAGGTTCCCACCCTCTTTTAACCCCCAAGTAAATTCGAACCTTATTAACATTAACCCACCACTTTTATAATTAAAGCGGAAATCGCCAACACGCCCCTTAAACTAAATTAACAGAAATCCCGACCCACCTGGTATTGCGCAACCTGTGACGGCCCGTCGTGCCTGGCTACGGTCCTCTGCAGTCCGTCGCAATGTTCAAGACAATTTCCCCACCAAGGGGTCCTGTGACGGTCTGCACGCCTTGTGTCGGTCCGCCCTGCCATTCCGTCACGAAGTTTCCCCCCCCCCCAACGAAGAGTCCATTTTCAGTACCACCCAATTTCAGAATTTCTAAGTGTTTTTGGAACGATATTCCCCCCTCTACTCCGTCGTGCCCATGACGGTCCGTCGTGTGGTCCGTTGTCTCAACCAGTTTTTCCAGAAATAAAATATGCTGCTCAAACACTAAACAGGTCGGTTACAAACCCCAAGAACACAACAAAAAAAACAAAACAACAACAACCACAAACAAACAACAACAACCCTCACCTTATTCTTTTAATTCTGCTTGTTGAAACTTATATCCACCCTATTAACTTTTACAACAGTAAAATATACCTGCTTACTGATGCACACACTTACAACATTTCATTCTTTATTATATACACAGATATACTGGCAATCGTTCTTCGTTGTGGTCCTCAAAAATACGCAGGTCAAAGTAATCATAAGTGTCAAGAAATTATCATTTGTGACAATCAGTAAGCACATTTTGCCTTATATTTTCCCATTTAATGAAAATATTTTGAATAAGTAAACACTTTTATTGTTTACTTAATCGTACCATCACTTATCATCTGGTCGTTTATCATGGTACTGGAGGTGGAGCAAGAAAAGAATATCGCCGGGGAGATGAGTCATTCACAATCAATTTCTCCTCACTCTATGGGAGGATTTTGGAGAAATTGAAGAACATAAATCCGAAGCAAAATGGAAAAAGAAATGGATCGTATTGTATCCTTGCATAATATAGGAAATCTCTTACTACTTTTTCAAGGTACATGCATTGAACTTTTTACCAACATAATTTATATAATAACAAAACGTTATGCAGCTTTCTATCCGTAACAGGGTTGTTCACTAGCAGAGAAGGTACAATTCAACAATAACGCGTCGCTCCCAAGTACCTACAGCAGTAGAACTCACCAATGGTACTAAACATTTTCCATCCTATTCTCTAGATTTACTTGCATTTAACGAACCTAGTAACCAACTAATTTGTTTAACAAATAGGGCACAAGCAACCAAATCAATGTTTGTTAATTCGTGCGTCGAACAAAACCTCACAAGCTCATCTGCCCACCCTCTCATGGGATTGACTCATGCCGGCCAACAAGTTTGTCTCTATTGGAAAAAAAGTTCATCACCAAACTTTTGTAAGTCATTACTTCCAAAGCTGATAATTTAGAGGTGTGCATATTATTAAAATAATACAAGCAAATTTTATATTTATTCATCAGTAACTCAACATGTATTATGTATATGATATTTCCCAAAAGATGGGACTCTTCTATGTTGAAGCAGAAATGACCATATCAGATTAATTGCAAGAGTTTTATGTACTTGAATGCTCAGGATGCAAACAAAAGTAGCGCACAAAAGATAGAAAGGATTTTCATTGTCCAAAATGCAATCGAAAAACAACATTACTTCCTCGGTATTTCTCCTTCTCCTTCGTCTTTGTTCAATTGATATATCTACTTAAGAATACATATTATGTGCTATTGATAACCTATATATATGGTAGATGTTTTATTGACCTATTTTTTTAAATGTTCACTGATGTGTACTTTAAGATATCTTCATTTAGTACAATTATATGTTTGAAAAAATAATAATAAGACATATACATATACACAAGCATTAAGTTATACGTTAACTATGTAAGTGCCAAATTGAAAGAACCTTTTTGGTAGAAGGCTGTCCTTCACCTCTAAAATTAATAGATCACACCAAACAACCACATTATGATATGTATTAGAAGGAAATCATAAATTGGGTCCCCTATACCCTATATACTAAAAGATAAAAGCACCTTAAATCAAATCTCAAATAGTCAGAAAAAAGAAAAGTAACAAACACTCATATTTTTAACTTATCATGATTTCAGGTGTATCTTTCAAATTGATCTTACTGACGGTACTGCTACAGTCACATCATCTATCTCTGGTGAATTGGGAGAAAAACTACTCTTCATGACAGCGGAAGACATATTTGACATAACTTGTGCTAAGGTGATCTCTTATTCCAGCCTACACATCTATTGTCACAAAGAGTTTCTTCTCACTCTTTACATTTAAAGAGTCAATCATTGCATGTTAATCATGTCCATGAGATGTTGTCCAACAAACTATTTCAAATTCAGCTAAGGAAGTCATCTTGGGGTACCTCAAACAACACACAAGCAACTTACTCCATTATTTCCTACATGGAAAAGCAACATACTCCACCAACCACTATTGATAGGAATTCCAAAAAGATAAGACCTTTGGAGATAAGTGAGATGGAGGTGACAGAAACAACTACTGCAGCTGGTTCTTCAAATGCACTCTGAATTGAACCACCCACACAACAAAAAACTGTAAAAGGTCAGTCTAACATCTGATTATCAACATTAATTATTGAAAAATCTCTATCAAAATAAATGATAAACAGTCAAAACATTTCAAGTATTTGAAAATTTAATAAATTTAAGAGTGTCTTGATAAATTGTAATAGTTTTAACAGATCATGACTACTTGAAACAGAAATGGAAAAAAACTAGTGAAATGTGTCCGCTCCCTTTCCTGTCGTTGATAAATTAATTGTTGCCGTTTGCTGAGGGGTTTGATTTAATTGTTTGATACGCCATCATTTGAGGTTGAATCCTTGGTGCATTTTCTCTTTTTCTGTCCATTTTATTTTGATGTATTTTAGACCCATGGGTGCTGATTTTGTATCGTATTGCTGCTGAATTTCGACCTAACTCTTTGTGTACACTTCTAAGATCAATTTTCAGTCTATTGTTGCTATGTGTTCATCTAATTTTGCTACCACTTTTGGCTATATTTGAGCATGGTTTGGCTATGTCTTTTGGCTAAACTTTGCTGCACTTTTAAGTAGCCAACATCCTGCATTTTTTCCAAAATCAGGTATAACCATGCTCTGTTATGCAATCTTTGTTTTTGAAACTCAAAATTCATGTCTTTTGTAAACAATAGATAGATGCCTTAAAAATTCATGTTTTTGATGTAGGATACATGGTAGAATGAGATTTCCAATAATTACATTTCAATTGAGTATTTGAACAATATCTCGCTTTTGTTAATGTGTTTTTAATCTTGTCCGTGGATGTAAGCGTTCTCTATTACCTTTAATCTTATGAAAAAAAGACACCCAAACATGTAACATCAAGTGATAGTTTCGCAATCAGCAAACATATATCCCTTTCCCACATTTATTGTGTTCAAATTTTGTACCTTTTCCATTTTAATTTCTGGACTTTCAATTATTACTTACATGAGCATCTTGTAATAGTTTCGTTGAACTCATCTTCTTACCCTCACGGAAAATATGAATTTCTCACCCCCTAAATAACTAAGGAATCTGAAGCATCTTGTGTTTGTTACAATGAGTTTTCTTTCCTTTTCTTCCTCTCTCACATTCTGCCAATTAATCTCATGTTTTATTGCCTATTTACATACAGGAGAATGACACCATCCAGCCTGATATGATTTAAAAATATTGTATTTTTCACTTTTTAACATACCTTAATTTGTCTAATTACAGGAACTTTCTTCCTCACTTGATTTTGTGACTTTTTGCTTCATGAAGTTTTGGAATTCTCAGTCGATTCACGTTTGCCTCACTAGGGAGAACAAATGAATCAGTTGACTTTTGTTCCAGGATGAATCAGTTAACTTTTTTGAAGCCGTCGTTATTTAGCTCGCTGGAATATTATATCCCACATTTTTTTGTCATATATAAACTTTTGTGAAAGCTTCACTTTGTCATTAGTTAACTCAACTTTCTAATTTACTAACACTAAAAATTTTCTCAGAACCCCAAACACTCCCTATGCTATGGTTTTGGAATATGAAGACGATCAGCAACTAACATGGAACAAGCAGCATCCTCTACTCTATATGATAAACAATCACTGTTGTCTCTTATTGTCAAAAAAATATTTTTGATTTTATTACCTTTAGGTTAATATGGATCATCTGATTCCAATATCAGTTTGTACATATTTTTTTAATATCTCTAATACTATATAACCATCACCATTATCTATCTTCTTCGACAACTTCATCAATGATTCATGTAATACTGATATTTTTGACTATTAGGTCCGTGCTTGGCCCACTTGCTTCCCATCTAGTAATATATAATATATATATATATATATATATATATATATATCAAATGATATCAAGTATATATTAAGGTGGATACCTACAATGCTATATCAAAATTATAGATTACTTGTTGAATTCAAAGTTTATAAAACAACACGACACTTTTCTATTTTAGAAGAGTGAATGGGAGGCACCGACCAGGGGAACAATTAATTTCATTTTAACAAAAAATCTATCAAGAAGATAATAAATAATTCTACAACTTTCTTTCTTTTATATAAAATGAATAATGATCAAGGGCAAAAATGTAATTTTACCCTAACAAAAATCAACCTAGAATGATAACAAGAAAATTAACTAGTTCTAGAAACATTTTAAGTTATTGTTATTACCATTAATTTATTTTGTTATTGTTTCACTTTCTTTTCTTTTATGAGTTATTGTGATATCTATTTTATTATTACTCTACTTTACTTTAGTTTAATTTTTAATATTTTTTCTATTCACTATGCTTATAAAAAATGTCTACTTTTCACATAAAAATTTATCATGAATTAATAATTTCCATCTTTATTTTGTCTCTAATTAATGTACTTGAATATAAATAAGTGTATAACATTATAATATATATTATCGATTGAAATTACCAGTCAAATATGTTTAAAAAAATCCCTTTATAAATACACATGCACTAGTATGATATCTTTGTATAAAGACGACCAAGAATAAAAATGTAATTTCTTCTACCAAAAATTTAATCAAGACATAAATATTCTAGAAACATCTTTCTTTATATGAAGTGAATGATGATCAACAAGTGTAAAAATGTATTTCATTCTAACAAAACTATATTTAAGAAGGATAGTAAATAATTCTAGAAACATCTTTTTTATTCTATGAAGTGAATAATGATTCAGGTTAAAAATTAATTTCACGCCAACCAATTCTACCACGAATGATAACAAGACAATTCAAAGTTCAAGAAACTCTTTAGTTATTGTTTATTTACTTATAATTTATTTGTTATTACTTCACTTTTTTTTGTGAGTCTTGTAATTCTATTCCTTACCTATTTTAAATTATTACGTCTTTTAAATCCATCTCTTAATATTTTTTTATACTCATTATGCTTATCAGAATCCTACTTTAATATAAAAGTACATTATGACTTAATAATTTTACCTTTTATTATGACTCTAATTTACAATCTACTTGAAAAATCCCTAACTGTGATAAAATTATACTGTATATTAGACTTGAAATAACGCAAAAGTTGATAAAACGATAATTTTTACAAAATAAACTGAAATTGGATGATATATTTTGCAGTTAAGACATTCACACGAATGAAAATATATTTCATTCTAAACAAAATCTATTAGAAAAATAGAAAGAACAATGAATAATTCTAGAAAATCTTTCTTCTATATAATGAAGCAAATGAATGAATCAAAGGTAAATATACGTCATCAAGCACACAAAAATCTATCAAGAATGATAACAAAAAAATAATGGTTCTAGAAATATCCTTCGTATTATGATTACCAATTACTTTCTCATTTTGTTTATTACTTTCACTTTTTTATGACTTGTTATGATATGTTTCTCATTCCTCTATTTTTTACTATCCCTTTTATTTAATTCTTTGATATTTTTTGTATTCATTATAACTTACTACACAATGTCAACTTTAATACAAAATCATTCTTTCAAATATATGATATTACATTTTATTTTATTTTTACTCTACTTAGAAACCTAACGGAAATAATTAAATGTAATAATTATTAATAAATATTAGATTTAATTACAGATATAAAATTAGTTGTTTTTAAATATTTAAATTTTAAAAATGTCAAAAAGTAACTACTACAAATAAAATGAATAGATGGTAATATTTGCATTTAAGGTAAACTAAAATGTTTCTAGATTATACAGAGTAGTTCTTCATTAAATATATAATCAAAATTTTACCACTTTGTTTGATTTCAAACTATTACCTGAAATGAACTACATAAGTTTGGATTTAAAATTTAAAGTTGACCGGGTCAAATTTGATATTTTTCTATTATAATAAAAAATATGAATTTGAGGATTAATCAAGGATAATTGGTCATTTCAATGTATATTTTATGTTTGAAATTCTATAAAGTTCCTATTTTAAATTTAATCACAATATTTCAGTGACTAAATTTTCCCTGCATAAGTTAATGATTATTCTAGAAACTATAATTATAAAATTTTTTTTAGACTAAGTCCCACACTCGAGTAAATAGACACTAACACATTCTTCATTTCATGTCACTTCTCATTCTCTCCCCTCTCATGTCATAGTACCAATAATTTGTCACCCCCCTTATTTGTAAGTTACATCCTAATAATACATGTTTTCGATATAGATTTCTTATTAGGAAGATCAATAACACATTTTTTTTTCAACATTAAGAACTTCATTTTTAATTAATTTCCTACATGATGGCCCTTCTTTTGTAAAACAAATATAAGACAAAAGTAAAATTCACTATTTCTTAGTATGAACACATCATTTTTGAGACTTGTACATATAACATATTTTGAACAAAATTCAATTGATCTACATTTCCAAACATTCTTATAAATATGATAATGGAACAGATACCCTGTTAAATCCAATATCAATCACAATTTCAATTCTCAAAAGGTCTAATTCATTATGAATGCATCCAGTGAGCAAGCTCTTCAAGAATACAATTTTCAAAAATTCCTGAGCATGTTATGACCTTTCCTTTTGTTCTCTTTAGACTTTTAAATTTCACGGTGTTGCTTTTATTTTTGGATTGCAAAATTAATTTTTGAAGTATCTTTTATTTGATTTCCCTTTTTATGTATAGTTTTTCAAACATATATGTTCATTATCTAATTAATTGAGAAACAATATATTTATTATTACTATTATTTATCATCAGTTAAAATCATTTTAAACAATTACATAAATTATGTTTTAACTACCTTTATTAATTACTGCAGTATTATTATGTTAACTTTTGTTAATATTTTTTTAAACTATTCACTTATTTGAGATAAAACCTTCATCCATCAGGTATATAAATTAGTTGTGAAAAAAATTATTTCCTTACTATACTAAATTGCTCTCCTAATTTTTTTAATGAATATAAAGACAAATGCAAAGTCATAAGTTTTTTCTTCATCCTTTTATCATTTTGTGTAAAGAATGAGATGCTTCATTTTAATCTTTTTTATCAAGTAGTTCATTTTTTTATTTTTTTTGTTAACACCTAATGACGTAAATTTCTAAGTGTACTCAATATAAATGGATGGGATCATGTCACGACCCAAAGCTGCCGCGAGTGGCACCCACCTTATCCTCCTATGTGAGCGAACCAACCAATCTAAACCCAATATTTCAACCAAAAATAACTAATATAATGCGGAAGACTTAACTCATTAATGAAAATCGATTAATAACTTCTAAAAACTCAAACACTTAGTATTACCCCAAAATCTGGAAGTCCCCATCATCACGAGCATCTATCCTCAAATTCTAATTCTAAGAGTATCTAAAAAATGAATAAATAACAAAGCTAGTCCATCCGCAACTTCAAAAGGCATCAAGACATGAAGAAGCAAGATCCAGTCTAAGATAGAAGCGTTAAGCTCACCTGAAATCTGGTGTAACGAAGACTGGCTAGAGTTGCGTGAGTTTGAAGACGACGGAACGTTCTGCTGTACTCCACAATAACAAAGAAAGCAACATACAAGTAGGGGGTCAGTACAAACACAAGTACTCTGAGTAGATAATCTCACCACTGCAAAATAGAAAACATATATATCACTAATTCATAACATCAACTAACTCGATACTCAACATGCGGCATTTACAATTACCATAACCCTTGGTCACAACACCAACAACATCATGAGGCCTCAGCCTCCCCATCATCCTCATTTGGGAATTAGTTTCATTAAATTGAGTATATTAAACATCTTTTCAAAGATCATTATCTTCATTTCTCTCATGTCGGTCATAACACTCCGCTCCATATACTACCTGGTGCCGGAACGTGCACTCCGATCCTCATTATACTATCCTATACCCCCACGGAACGTGGCACCCGATCCATATAAACTATCCTGGTGTCGGAACGTGACCTCCATCCTCATCATACTATCCTGGTGCCGGAACGTGAACACCCGATCCTCATCATACTATCCTGGTACCGGAACGTGGCCATCCATCCCCTAATCTCACTACTTTCGTTCATCAATCCTTCCTTTATACAAAGCAATCATCATTTAACAAGTAGAGTAGGTGGTTTTTCAAGATTAGGATTTCACTAGCTTCATCATGCTTAATTATCCATTAATATATCATCACATTCATGCAAGCATACAATTAAGCTATAGAAGGGTTTACAACACTAACCCATTCATATATTCCTATTAAGAGTTTACTCTACGAATAGCATAAAACCATAACCCTACCTCCATCGAGAATTCGTGATGCAAGAATTTACTTTCAATGCTTTTGCTTTCCTCTTCGTTCTCCTCCTATTGACGGTCCGTTTTTCTCCCTCTCTTGTTCTTTCTATTTTATCTTATCACACCCTATTTTTCTTTTACCTAATTACATATATAGTAATAAGAATGAACAAACACCGTAACCCACTAAGTCAATTCAAGGTTTATCTTCTTTACCCCCACGTATTGAATTTATTGTATTAACCACCCACTAACTTTATAATTAAAGCAGGAATAGTTCAAAACGCCCCTTAAAACATTTAACCCCAGAAATCCAACCACTCAGGTTCGTAGCCTGTGACGGGCCCGTCGTGCCTGCGACGGTCCGTCCTGCTGAGGTCGTCACAGAGTTCAGGACTCACTTTTTATTTAAGACCTTATCCACGGTCCGTCCTGCCATTTGTCGTTCGTCGCGAATTTCATAGAGTCGATTTTTTTTTTTCTCATTAACCCCAATTTTTCAAATTCTAAACGTGTTAACAATACTGGAACCGAACACACAACACCCTCGACGTCCCGTCGGCCCTGACGGTCCGTCGTGGGATCCGTCGACTCAGACAGTTATTAACCAGAAAAAATACTCCTACGGCTCAAAACGACAAACGGTCGCTTCCCGATCAGTACGAATATTTATAATATTGAAGCATAATTTTTAACATTTTCTTTTTATGAAATGAATTTTCAAACTAAATAGAACAAAAATATCATTAATTAATCTTCAATTCAAATGAATCTGAATGTAAATTATCACGGGAGCAATTGATATTTTATTATTATTACTTATAGTCATGTTTTTTGAAATGTCAAAATAATTTTTGCTATTTTGAATTTTTTTTGAGAAAGAATTAAATTTATGATGTATCCTTAATTTTGTAGAAAAAGTTTTTGGCCTTTATTACTTTGTGCCCCCTTGACCCCTCTCTCCAAGTCAAAACTTGAAGTCCCTTGAACTATTGGGTATATATAGTACTCGTAAGTAGTTTTTTTTCTCATTGTTCCTTGATTTGATCGAATATGTTGTCTTGCTTTATCTCTCTCACACACATATTCTCCATAATAATTTTGTTAAATGTGGCTATGAATTTTTATTGGTATAACATTTTCTATTTCAAAATGTTTAATCTCTTTTTTCTTTTTTGGAATAGGAAGCAAGTCTTTCAAAAGTACAAAGCAACAAAATATTTTGGCCATGGACAATATTTTTCATATCGCTATGTGATTTATGTGTTCACGATGCAAACTCAAAGTACCAACATTTATAGAAAAGTGATACGATGTGTTAATCATGTAGCATAGAATGGCGGATAGTGTAATGAGCCAATGACACACGGTTGTGTTTGATTTTGCAAGTATGTTAATGGAATTAATAGGCAAGTTTGATATATATAATCGTATGTAGGGGTGTAAAAAGAATATGAAAACAAACCGAACCAATCGAACAAGAAGGGTATCGAACCGATTTATTAAATAAATATTACGATTTATCAAAAAAATATTTAATAAAATTGTGGATTATTGTTTAAAGGTCTACCTTGGCCAAACAAGTAGGAGACTTTTTCATTTTGTAAATATAATTAAAAATATTTTAATCGAAACATCTTAAATGTGTGTTCAATATATTTTATTATAAAGTATAAACAGTTTTAAACATATATATATATATATATATATATATATCTATCTCTACTTTTCTAAACTTTGTCTAACATTTTTCAAATATAAATACAACTTAGGTCCTAGATCTCTGGTGACAATGACAAATTAGTAATTGTGTCATTCGTCTAGAAGAACCCGGTTCTCTCCATCTCGGAAAAAAAAGAGCAAAAAAGTCACAGCGACACAACAACTCTTCACTTCTTCATCAAATCAGTGAGTCACCAAGAGCCAGGTTTGGTTTCCTTTTAATATTTGGTTGAAGTTTTCTCTGTTTCCTTCTATTATTTCAATTTTTGATTCACCTTTGTTTGATATTTTTTATACTTTTTGCGTTTTTGATTTCTCTCGACTTTTTTCTATTATATAGAAGAGTGAAGAGCAATGACGACCAATGGTAGTTTTTTTGTAATATTTAGGGTTTCCTTAATGCAAATTAGTATTTGGCGTAGTCTAGAATAACCGGTTCTCTTCTTCTCCATCATCAAAAAAAAAAAAAGCTAAAAAGTCACACACACAGGTCACAGCGACACAACAACTCTTCGCTTTTTCATCAAATCAATGAGTCGCCAATAGCCAGGTATGGTGTCCTTTAAATATTTGGTTGAAGTTTTATTTGTTTCCTTCCGTTGTTTCAATTTTTGATTCACCTTTGTTTGATTTGTTTTTATACTTTTTGCGTTTTTGACCCCTCTCAATTTTTTTCTTTTCTATTATATAGAAGAGCGAAGAGCAATGACGACCAACGGTAGTTTTGTAATATTAGGTTCATATAAGGGAAAATTAGTAATTGTCTCGTTAGTCTAGAAGAATCTGATTCTCTCCATCTCAGAAAGAAAAGCAAAAAAGTCACAGCGACACAACAACTCTTCGCTTCTTCATCAAATTAGTGAGTCGCCAATAGCCAAATATGGTTTCCTTTTAATATTTGGTTGAAGTTTTATTTGTTTCCTTTCATTGTCTCAATTTTTTATTCACCTTTGTTTGATCTATTTTTATTCTTTTTGCATTTTTGATCCCTCTCGACTTTATCAACAAAAAAGTTTCAAACCTGGGAAGGTGTTATTAAAGAGTAACCTCTCAATCTAATGGAGACTTGTCACAGTTACTCTTAATTAAGACAACCAAGTTAAGATTTAGTTGCAATAACCTGAAATTTCAATTTTTAAAAATTCAAAGCTTTGGTGGAATTCGAAGTTATTTGACCGTCGACCTACCTTTTATGAAAATTTCTACTATATGGACTAACAATGACAATGTTATAAATATGCTCATCTTCAAGGGTAATGTATATTTGTTATGACTGATTGTTGTCAATGCACATAATCTATCTTTCTTTTTCCTTCTAGAGCTTTCTCTCTCTTTCCCTCACATACTCAATATATATATGAAGGGAGAATGAGATAACAAGCAAACAAGTAGGCAAAGTGATCTTCTTCATTAAGCTTAAGTTGGGTAATTGTTGATATTTACTATCAAGATATACTTGGAAGCATGTGCCCTTAGCTAGATTAGGATATTTTTTTTGAAAATTATATGGGATATGGCTGAGGTGTTTGACAAATATTCAAAAAGAAAAGGCAGATTTCTTCATCAGCAATCTTCGTGTTTGGTAAGCTATAAATCATCTTTCACTATATTTTTTATTTATTTGTTTCAATTTTTATCATTTGCATTTCCTTTTGTATGAACTGAACTTCAATATCTAACGATATCTATCTTTTTATATTTCAATACTTAGTTTAGTAGTTTTTATCCTTTTGGGTGTATGTATTTGTTCGTTAACGAAAGTTAGTGCATCTCTTCATTGGTTTACTGCTTCTTTCTTTTTCTTGTTCAAAACATTTTTTATAGTTCCGATTCAATATTTAAACTTAGGAATAACTTGCACCTCCAACTTATGGAGGCACCATTTTAGTGATAATTTCTTCCATTCGGCATAAGGATATTCCTCGGATGATTGAGATAGGTAGGTGGAATTATCAGATTCTTGTGTTGGTGCATTGTCGAGGTTAGTGCAAAGTGGCTCAACAATTGGAGAACACTCTAGAAAGTTCTGTCATATCTTCCAACTCCGCAGACATTAAAATTTCTCTTAAGAATAATATTATGTGAGGTATTGATTCTGTTCTAAGCTACAGACCTCTCGTTGTCTACTAGAGAATGAGAGAATGATCAGGCCAATAATATATCTAGCAATTGGATGTAGGATAAGGCAACACTATGGATCTTCCCCACTTGCAGAATGAATAGATCAGATATGGGCTTAATTCTCTGTTAACAGACGGGGGTTAAAGCCATAAGACAAGATCACCCTATTAGTAAGGAAGAAAGGGAAAAGTGTTGTTAGAAATTCAATATGGCTCAAAGAATTAATCTCGCTATTCAACCCATCGTTGTGTCAACAAATATCATTTTTGACAATTTTCCATTCCTTCCCTGCTCCTTTCTTCGCCATTCGATTCTTTTGCCTTTTGAACAAGTTTTGTGCCTGAAGTGTATTTTCTTTCTAGAACAAGTTCATCGACCTACCACACTAAGAGACTAAGCATTCAATCACTTGTTCGAACATATTCAGTTTCTATACACTTGAGTAATCTGATACATTCTTCACATTTTCATTTTTTATTTGTAGCGAGATTTAATAGAGTAAACATATGTGGTTTTTCTAATTGAAGGATATTTGACATTCACCACTTGATTAAAAAAATGTCTTAGCTAGAAAAAATTCATTTTGTTTACATTGTTAAGTAAATTTGAATTTTGTGTACTCCTTTAAATTCCTTGTTTGTTTAGAGTTGTACAATAGACCTGGTGTTGTCACATTGCCTCATTGGTGAATTATACTAGTTCTCATGTTAACATGTATTGAGCTCTTTGTTATTCCTCAAAATTTCTTTTTTATTTGCTCATCTTTTAGTTTCGCTTATGATTTAAAAGATTTCAGTTTTCTAAAACTTTGCATACATAACTAAATCTGTTGTGTTAATGGTGAACTCTTTGTGTTTTGCACATCTAGCCCCCTTTAACTCCATGGAATGGAGAGTCGATATGTCACAACTTTATATAGGAAACAAGTTTGCTTTGGGACAACATAATAAAATGTACAAGCACAGGAAATTGGCTATTAAATTTAGTAGCCTGTCTGAAGAATATGGAAATGTGGCTACTTTTCTAGGGAAGCAGTTTACCTATGAGGTTGCTTCAGTTAAAGCACATCACTAAACATAGCGTTACTAGTACGGCATGATTAATTTCCCATTTTTCGATCACACCTTTCCCTGTTCAGTTTCCACCCTATCTGATCTATGTTTGCAATGCAACTTATAAAATCTATCGTATTTTTAAATAACAAACTGATTAATCAATAGTAGGAACAAAAAGAGACTTGAATACTAAGCTCTAGAATCAACTACCCCCATGAACAACGTCCCCAAAAAAATTACTTAGGGAACTTTCAGTTGCTCCTAATACTGAATACAAATAACCACTCGACACTAAAATAACAAAGAAAGTATACACGGAGGTCTCAACAATCAAGATCCAAGCACCTCAAATAATACATTTAAATACAAAACTAAGATAAATAAAGACCACATAACACCAACCAGCTCTCCACTAATCACTCTAATTGAAAACAGTTGTAGCTGATAGTAATTAGTTGTCCACCACACCACCCCATTATAATTAGGGCTCGAATATCCCACAAAAATAAAATAACCACAATAGAAAAAACCACCAACAATAAAAACAAGCTGTCACACATAGAACACATGAAACCAAACAATAGTCAATAAATTTATTAACCGTAATATATTCGCAAACTACAAAGTCTCCGTAAATGTCTGCGAGCAAAAACTCATCTAATCACACCACCAAAAAAGCCGAATCATTCAACAAACAATCAGACACTGGTAAACCACTCAGCAAACCTACCACGTTAATAAATAGACACAAGCAAGGCACAGAGTTCACACAACTGACAGACCAGTCAACTACACACACCTCATCCTCAATCACTAAAAAATTTTGTACTGTGTACCACACACCAAACAAATACCACCAATTAGTCAACACACAAAGCATAATATACATAAGACACATACCATAAGTCAAACCACCAAACAAACGCTCCAAAGAAACAAACGAACGGCCACCACACCATTCTCAAGTCCAGTACACCGGACAACACCAAAAAGCCACACACACCAACCCACACACGATCCACAACTCTGACACCCACCACCACCCCGGGAACACCCCCAAACAGAATCCGACAGAAAAAACGGGGAAAAGGAATAATAAAAACCCCCGCAAAATCAACCTATGATGAAAAATATCAAATAGAGTGGACAATGGCTTGAAGATATATAGGGTTGAGGGTGAGACCAAAAAACAGTCAGTGATAACTCTAAAACTGAAAGAAAAAATTAAAACACTATAAAGTGGAGACTCCAACGTGGCCTAAATGATTTTAATTCCACTTCGCAGAATTACATATGTCGAAAAACCAATCTAAAGTGCATAGTGGTAGACTGGAATAGGTTATGGTTGTGTATTCTGGACTTATAGTGAAGGGAAAGAAGAAAGGGCCTAGAAAAAGGGGGCATAGAAAAAGAAAAGCAAATACCAGACATGCGCTTAGCCAAGTCCACATACAACTGCTGCTAGGCTATTGCTACAATGCGTACTCTAAGCTGGGTGACGTGACTGGATAACATTACGCTAATGCTACTGCTATACTCTAAAATGACTCCGACAAATACTAACGACGAAAATACCAGTATAACCACTACTAACCGTATCAACAGGAAAGTAAGCTATAACAAACTTATACTTTAAATTAACTACCGTTAGTTTGCACACCATTTACACTAGAGACTACAATAAATTCATACATTAATAGACTGATGGACTGACTTAGAGTTGTGTATAATTAGTCAGTTTGTAGGATATGCATAGAATTCGTCGCCAGAATATAAAAAATAATAGTGTATATTCATTACTTTAGCAATATACCATTAATCACAGCTCTAAGGAACGTTCTACTCTCCCTCTCAGTCGTTGACTCTTCATAATCAGATCATCGGGACTCAATATATAAAATCAAATCTCAAGATGCCTCGTATCAATCATATCTCCCAATCCTCGCATTCATGAACCAGTTGACCCTTTATGTTGATTAAAGTTATGATAAGTATTCATATACTTACCTCTCTTTTCTCTATGCAGCTTCTCTCGCTGCTTCTCCTCTCAGCTAGGCTACCTCTGCCCTCTCTCTCTCGGGTCTTCCCCTACGATGGCTCCGTACGCCTCCCAGTACTCGCTCTGGGAATAAGAACTCTCTTGATATCTTAATAGGATTCCTTGTTTATTACTATTACTCTACCGATCATATACGATCCCTTTCTCCTCCCACTCCTGTGTTCCCCTCGATCTCCCGGCCTCTTCCCGAGTCTTCCGCCCGCGCGGGGCGCCGTACAGATGGCTCTCCTCCAAATAACAAGGTCTTCACAATTATAAGATTCTAAGGCGCTAGGGGGCACACTAATTCAGGGATAGTATAGCAGATTATTGGTTTTTTTATGGCTATAAGTGAAGTTCCAGGGCTCACAAAAAAACCCGTATCCGGCGGGATCCGGTAGTCTTGGTTGAAGCGTTTATATGCTAAAAGGCTAGAAAGTTTACTTGATAATTGTCAAATCATGGACGATCAGGGTGACAAGCTTTTAGAGCTCAAAAGGCAACCAGGGCTCGAAAGCATTAAAGGGGATCAAGTCACAGATTTTACTGCGGGCGCTTTGCTGCGGGAATGGCCGGCAGTAATGCAGTACGTAGATGAGATAATAAATCCAGTTTTTTCGAACGGGCTTTATTAACGTTCAACAGCAGCTTAAGAGAACAGTTGCAACTTTTTCCGCCGCTCGGCACAATGCCGAGCAAGGGCATCATAGCGGTAGGTATAGCGCGCAAGGAGTGCCCATGAGCTATGTTGATATGGTCAGGGACTAACATTACCCTTGGGGCTTGCCATGTTGGACATAGGGGACGTCAATGAGCAGAATCACATCGGCAAGTGAGAAGCAAAAAGGTAATGAGATGTGACATTCATATATAGTACAGGCCGCTGAAAAAGGGGGGAGCGGGAGGAAAGGACAGACCAAACAGGACATGAGAATAGGGGGCACAGACTAACTCTAAATTGACTATATCAAACTGTGGGCGGTCACATATATTGTGAAACTTGGAGGCATGTTCCATACAAGTCTATTGGGCAATACGTGGAACGGTCACCAGGCCAGGCAATCGAACAACTTACTAGCGAGATTGTGATAAACGGTGGGGAGGGTACGATCTAATTGTGATATTGCGGGTCGAGGACAATGAAACGGGAGGGACAAACTGCGTATCAATCAGATGGGATTGTTGAGAATGAAGCACTACAGACATATTATTGGATCGCGACCAATATGTAGCATATTGGTTGTAATATGGTATATTTGGTGTTTACACAACGACTTTTATTGAGATGAGGTAAGTGCGGGGAGATAAATTATGTACTTAAGGTAATTTGTGGAGAAGATTTTACATTGGCGTCATATTTTATGAACAGCAGTTAGAGGAAAGAAATCTCATCGTCTGTTGAAAAAGTCCACATAGTAGGAGGGGACGCTCAAACATCAAATGCTCATGCACTATTGTCGTCTTCTTTTCTTGTTGGACCTCCATCAATACGTAAGCTGTAAAAAAGGATTTTTCAAATGATTCAACAATCCTTCAATGGACTAATTGGGGGGTATTCTACCGGCCACCGGAAATACAAAGATCCTAACAAGAAACATATTTCATGAAGTTCTCAGTGAACTTAAAATTGGAGTTTTCTACCGATCATCGAAATATAAAGATCCTCTGTTCTATCTAGTTTTATATACATAAGCAAAAGGAAAATACTAACATATAAGTAGTAATTGTTGAGAAGTGAATTTATGACATATCAGACAGAACAATTGAAAACTAAGCAGGATGCTTTTGTTTTGCACACCTTATGCATTACTTGCTCGCCTCGGGATAAGGGTCAAACCCTTCATTGAAGAAAAATCTAATTTATTGGTCGGTTCTTTTTTGTAAGGTGATATAAGTCATGTTCTGTGGTTGTGTGGGGGGTTTTAAGAAAAACATATTAATGGTTTATCAATAGGGTTTATTAAGTTTACGCACAGATGTTTAACGAGATTATCAAAATCATATTGGTACAAGGGTATACGGAGACCTTAAAGGTTACGGGGGGGTAGGAGTGACCGTTAAATAACTGTGATATACGAGTTTTTTTTACAATTCCAAGTGAACTTCCACTAAATATTTCCAAAGAATAAAAAGAAAGTACGCCAAGTAGTGTTAAAAGTAATAATTATCCCAAAAACCAAATAAAAGAGTATATTTTTAGTTCAAAGACAAATCATATCCGAACAGAAGATAAATTTGAAAAGGTAATTAAGTTGTCCTCGGGTGTTTTTGCCCTAATTCTTGTTCATTAACAAATCACATTAGATAATTGGGAGGGGGAGAGGGGGGGGGAAAAAAAGCAATTCATACTAATATAAGGATTGTCTTATTCTTAGTTGACGTTGAATCTTGTGTGTAGAATATAACGCTAATAATTAAATATTGGGTGAATTGTCATTTACAACAAACAAAACAGCAACCCTGCGACAAAGTTAAAAGTTTTAGTTAAATTATTTCCTTCGCGATAATAATATATTCTGATTAAAAATTACTTTAAAACTTTTTGTTAATAAATTACAAATATAATTGGAATTGCCCTATAAAGGCGAGTTTATTTTGATGAGGTATAAATTTTTACAAAATCATTTACTAGACTGTCTAAAAACTAGAAATATGGGGGATAAGAATAAAATAGGAATAAGGGCTATTGGGAAGAACTACTCTTGATATAGTTTATTTAATGATATTTAATATTAAAAAATATCAATTGTTTTGTGCAATATAACAGCTCGACTAACGGGTAGGCTGGAACTTTTTACATAAATGGGCGATGGTAGTAACGTGCTCAGTAACTAACTTTAAACAATGTAATGTCAAAACATTAAATTTTTTGAATTAGAAGCTAAAGTAATAAAAATTATGTAGTAGGATTGATTTTAAACATTTTTAATTTAAACAATTTATACGACTATCTAAAGACAATATAAAAATGGAAAATATATATAAACGTTAAATTAATGGACCACACCAGACTCAATGTAAACCTTAATTTCAATTGGTGACTCTGAACAATAAAAATAAACGATTAACAATATGAGCCTATGGGATTTGCCTCTGAACGTAGATAACAATATGAAGCTTGAGGGGCGCCGTGGAATGGCTTCCTTTTTGATGAAGAAGACTAGAGCCCAAGAAACAATTTTCCAATTGTCGAATAGTTTCAGCTCATTTGGTGTCCACACATCGTTCTACAAGTAGTAAAAGATAATTTTTTAATTTTCCTTGCCCTCAATTCTGCATTGAGCTAA
This sequence comes from Solanum habrochaites, assembly GCA_027704765.1. Lineage (NCBI taxonomy): Eukaryota > Viridiplantae > Streptophyta > Magnoliopsida > Solanales > Solanaceae > Solanum > Solanum habrochaites. Next base: position 70,138 of record JAKWJA010001623.1, on the reverse strand, counting down.
CAGGGCTCCTACGACCCTTCTAGGCTGCAATTAGAGTCTTAATGGTTTTCCAGGTATAGGCTCCAAAACCAAAGTTTCGCTCGATATGATTGTGATACTTTAAAACAGGAATCGTTACACTTGTAGAATTATGGCCAATTAAAGGAGAACCTTTCTTCATGAAGTGAACCGAATGATGGCATCTTCCCGCGAGATTTGATACTGGATCTCCTCAAGTCGTCCTAACTTTCCTTGGAGACCTTTTTAAACTCATGAATATTTCGAGCTCAGGCATATTGATATTGTATCAACCTTTGGCTTAATTTCAAATTTTCAAATAAGTCCGTCGATAATCTCATAATACAAATCCAAGGAACGTGTCGAAAAGTAACTTTGCAAGACACATTTCAGTGGAGTCGCGGGTCACTCAATTTGCATCTGTCCGTGAAAGAACGGGTCAACACCATCCTTAAATATTTCAAATGATCACCCGTCTTTCCCAACTTTTTCACTAAGTCATCAACATAGCATTTAACATTTTTATGGAGTAAGTTGTCAAAGATATTTTGCATAGCACTTTGAAATATGGAACCAACATTCTTTAAAACAGATGGCATCACTTCGTACCAATAAATACCCTTCAGTGTGCAAAATGTGGTGAGTTCTTCATCCTTTAGTTTCATGCAGATTTGATACTAGCCAGAATAACCATCGATGAACGACATCACCTCATAACTAGTGGTGACATCAATTATCAACTCCACAATGAGAAAAGGAAACTTATTTTTAGGGTATGCATAATTCAGATCTCTAAAGTCAACACAAACTCGAATTTGACCATTGTTCTTCCTCACAAGAACAATGCTTGAAATCCATGTAGGATATTTGATCTCACGAATAAAGTCTGCCTCAATAAGTTTGTTAACTTCATTTTCTATCAACGGAACCAAGCCTGGCCTAAAACGTGTTTGAGCTTGCTTAACATGACAAGAACCACTTTTAACTTCCAACTGATGAACCACTACTTTAAGATAGTGTTAGCTCGCTGGATTTCGTTTATAAAACTCCAAGAGAGATACTTCTTATATTAAACAAGTCTTCAAGTAATTTCAAATAAGAGATTATCAACTTCTAAAAAAGCACTCATTAATTGACACCTTGGAATCTATCAGAGGCAAAGAATGCCAATGTATTAACTCTTTCAAAGGATCTAGTTGTGTGTGTATTTACTCCCCTCAATTCTGATGGAGATCTCCAGCCTCTTTCTCTTCTAATTCATTGTCATTGAAAATTTATTAAACCAACAAGAAATATCTTCTAACTGCTTCATCACTTTGTTTTTGAGTCAAGACTGTACTCATCTGATGTACCACTGATTCGAGGATCCTACACTTTCTCGCCTCAATTCTAGAAAGAATCAAACTTTGAAATCCTTCCAACAAATGTTGAATAAAAAGAGTTGTTAACTTTAATAACGTCTGAAAAAAACATTTCTTTAACTGAACCTAGACCTCATCAAAACACAAATAGTTTCGGTCATTCGCCAAGTCATAAAATGGAGCTTTTTTTGTTGGGATAGTGGGAAACCATCTTCACAATGTTTCTCATATGGGTGTAATTGTTTTCCCTTCTACGAAATGGTAGAATGTTGGTAGCGGTTTGGCTATTGCCTAGGCCTTCACGCTGGTGTTTTTGACTGTTGATATCAGCTTCAATAATTCAAGCTTGTTAGCATTGTGGGATCAGAAACCTTCCCGTGTGTCTTTTGATGGACACCACATCTGCACTTGATTTTGAGAAATTACTTGTCCTTCCGTGGCGGGCTTGAATGCAATTTATTGCATCTATCCATATTATTGGAAGAGTTATCCCTCTCAATGCATTTTCTTGAAGGTTTGATGATTGACCATTTTATTTCTTAACTTTTGGCACATAGAGAAGTCACGAAGTCAACTTTTTCTTCGAATACATGATCTTCCCTTTATTCAGAATTGGACAAAGTTCTTAGTGCCAACTTTTACCTTTTCGACTGCCACATCGATTCCTTTGCTTGTGATCTTGTCAAACTTGATTGATTTGACATCATTATATTATGCCTTTTTAACAACATAACCCTTCAAATAGAATTTTTCATCGTCAAAGTATGTCTTATCTTCGGTGAAAGGATCATCATATGCAACTATCTTTATTTCAATCCCGCTTTCAAGATACTTCAAACTTTGATAGTATAAAGATGAGACAATTATATTCTCATGTACCCAAGGCCTTCCAACTAACATATTGTATGGAGTATTTGCATCGATCACATGAATCCATGTGCTTGATCGCAAATCTCCCATGTGGATCTCTAGTTTAATAGAGCCTATGGACCTCTGTCCCCCTTGATTGAATCCTTGTATCAATAAATGTTTTTGACTAAGTTCTTCAGTTGTGATGATGAGTTCCTTCTAATGTGGATAGGCAAAATGTTGACTCCAGATCCTTCATCTATTAACATTTTATTTATCTTCTTCTCTAGCACGTGACCCACCATTTACAAAGGATGATTGTCTAGTGTTTCACAAAATAGTAGATCATTATCTATAAATGTGATTTTTGTATCACATACATGTGCTTCTTGGGAAGAAGGTTCAATAGGTAAATGTGTTTATTGAGAACAATGTTCAATAGGTTTTTCAAAAGGTGGAGGAGACATCATTGACAAGATTTCTCTTGTTGCCTTTTAATCATCACGAGGAGACACTTTTGGTGAGGATTCACTCATCGCTCCTTCTTTGTCAGTAGGAGGCACCTTCATTATTTCTGCTTTATCAGCATTGAAACATGATTCCTCGACATTGTCTTAATAGACTTTATGTCGAACGAACTTGGTAAGAATTTCTCTATAGTCACAGGACGTCGAGATTTTTTGGTAGTTATGCACTTCTATCTTTGTCCTCTTCGGGCACTTGATTGATATCCTTTTCTTCAATTTCTTCACCATTTTCCCTATAATCGGTTGCTTGGATGATTTTTTTCGTAAGCTACTTGTTGTGGCTTCACCTAGTTATAAGAATTCATCCCTCATCACTATCTATATCAACTTCCTGCTTCAATGACTCCTCTTCATGATTTCCAGAGATGTATATTTGGAAAAGATCGGATGAGACGAATGTGATATAGATTTGGTTAGTACTATCATTCTCATCATCAAGGATAATTTTTTTTGTTAACCAATTGCATCACTCTATCCATGAAGATAAAACATTTTTCAAAAGGATGACTCAAAAGTCTATAATACTAGCAATAATTTGGATCATCAACTTTTCCTGCTTCAAAGGGTAGCTTATCTCTAGAAAGTCAATGAGCTTTAACTCGTACAACTTATCAAAAGTATCGGAAACATCAAAATACAAGAAGGGGTATTTTTTCCTTGCATCTCCCTCAATGTCGACTTTTGATTTGAAAGTATTTGAGAAGTTGTTCTCACATTTTGATTCATGCTCTCATTCGTGGTGAACTTCGTAGGTGGAACTTAATGCTCATGTATTCTTTATTGTCATTTATGGTAACAAATTTACTCCATATCTTGGGTTACTGCTTGTCTCTTCCTTTGCGAGGATCATGGACAAACATCACATCTTTTCTGGTAGAGGACATGCTCCACTCCATATCATGAGCGCGAGTATCTAGATCTTCAAAGGATTTTGGTTTTATTCCTTGTAAGTTGTAAATAAGATCCAGTGCATTCCTTGGATACACATTTTGATTGCAGAATCTTCACTAAGTCTATCCTTGCAATTTAGGCTTGCGTTCCTCCATCAATTTATGAAATCTAGCCGGTTAGTCCTTCATTTGGTGAGTATTCATGAGTTCCACCATGCTCAACATACGTCTTGTGCTATAGAAGTGATTGAGAAACTCATGGTCTAGTTGCTCCTAACTATTGATAGAATTAGACTCGAGATCCATGTACCAAATAAATGCAGTTCCCTTTAGAGAACAGACAAACTGTTTGACCAGATGATCTCCATAGGTTTTAGTAAAATTATTACATGTCTTCATAAAGTGTACAACATGTTGTTTTGGATTTTCTTTAACCTCAAATTGTTGAAATTAGGGAGGTTTATAACCAACAGGCATTTTGAAGTTATCAGTTCTAGTAGTGTATCGTTTAGTATACATATGAGAACACTTGGTGGAGACTTTATTCTTATCATTGATAGTGCCTTCAATAAACTCATTCAAACGATCGAGTGGGATCAATCCTTCAGATGATACTGACAGCTCATAAACAATCAGTGCTTTTTTCACAGGATCTCCGATCTCTTAGACTTTAGCACCCTTTCCAGGCGCATGACTTGCTTCTCCATCTTAAAGTCCTTCCATTCCATCCATCAAATTATCAATTTAAGACTCTTGGTGTTATACATGCTTTGTAAATCCTTCAATCAACTTTGTCAGATTATGCTAGTTATTTCTCAGGAGAGGAAGCAACAGTCACCATCGTTTGCATGATCATCAGCGATATAAGCGAGTAACATTGATTGTCGTGTAAGTTAATCTTCAATGAACTCACGTTACGCAGTGCATGTGGAGATGGTTTATTAGTGAACCATAATTCTCCCTCGTGGTAGATTTCTTTGAACCAGATTGCTCAAGTAGAGCCAATGTCTTCTTGATCTTTTCAGCAACACTGCTTCCTCCTTCTAGAGCATTTTCGGAGGAACTTGCTCCTTTAAGAGTCGGAGACCCACAAACAGGAGTTGATATGGACGACACTTGAAGTGTTTGTTGTCCTAGCATAGCAACTTTGTTTCTTGTAACAGCTCCAAAACTTCCAAAGGTAACACAAATAATTCCTTCAAATTCAGTAGAGAATTTTGAGCTAGTGGCCTTGGAGGCAGTTGTTTGAGAGATGTCTTTCATAGAAGTCATCTCAGTATTCTTTGATTCTTGAAAAGTTGAGATGAGAGTAGAGATTGTTCCACTGTCGTGCTAGAATTTGTAAACAATAAAATTTTGTCAAAAAAATAATAATCAAGAACAGAAAATTATAGCAACAATCGTTTTATTATTTCAAATGAGAGTGTTACAATCTCTATGGTTCCTTTTGAATTCGCCTTTTCAAATATAATTCAAGGGCTCTTGAGATTGATCTTGGTCTTGAGATTTATCTTGATCTCTATCTTGATCTTGAACTTGGACTTGGACTTAGAGACTGAACTTATCTTATCTTGTGACTAAACTTGAATTCATACTTGATCTTGACGTCAGGTGAATCCAAGGGGCTTCAATCTTGACTTCTCGAATTGCGGACGGTCGTGATATTGATTGTTTCTGATCTTATATCATTCTTGAAAAACTGAAGGCTTGAATTCTTGACCTCTTGAAGTTATAGAGAAATCTGCGGTTTGTATCAACGAAACTTTCGCTTAGCTTCTTGTTTGTTAAAATCTCTTGGTCTTGGTTCGAATTAGAAGCCCCTATTTATAATTTTTTTAGAATATTGGAGTTCTCCTTCGGCCAATATGATTTAAGCTACGATGACATATGGACTTATGGAAGCGACTTGAATTAGATTAATATTTATTGAATATTAAAATATTAAAAATTAATTATATTATCCAGAATATTATTTAGAAAATTATTCATGAAGTAATACAATTCAAATCATTTAAAAATTTGTAATTGTGAATAAGTTTTAAATGATTACATTGAAATCTTAATGTTGGGTAAGAAAATGTAAATCATTGGAAATAATTTATTCAATATTTCATTTAAAATGATTTTTTTTATATAGTATATATAATAGATATTATATATATAATATAAGATATATATATAATATATATATATATATTATTCATCCTACACGTACACATTTTCGTCACCTGGCATCAGAAACTGAAATTCAACTCTACACGGCGCAGTGAGACAACCATTTTTTTCCACATCATAAAGTTACAATACGGTAATATACGTAAAATCTATGTTTCTTTAATTTTGGGGTTATTTTTAAGATTTTTTCTCTCTCTATTCTCTACTATTTATTTCTTTAAACCCTCTCCCTTTTCAAATTTCAGGATTTTTTCACTTTTTTTGTTTTAATTGTTATTGTAAATTCAGAACATAACAGGAGACTTGTTTGTTAGTGAGGCTCCTCCAATTATAAAATGTCTATGGATGACAAATGACAATCCCCGACGATTAATTTTTCGGGTTGTTAGACACTAGGGGTATGTATTGTACTCCTTTTTTGGCTTTTATTTGACAAGTTAGTATTATGCAATTTATTTTTTAACTTTGATTGATGAATGCAGTCCTCATTTGAAATCTTGTTAAGTTTTTCGATTGGTATGATCCTGAATTATTCGACCCCAGCGAATATTATATAATTTGGGTTTGTTGCAAGAACGAACATAGCTACACAAGTTGCAAATGGTATGAACGGATTTGGGTATTTATTAGTTTGATTATGCAATGTGATATGTCTTTTATTTAGTGTGTCGTGAATTTTTTTAATGCAATTGTATTTATTAAAAAGTTTAGTTTGGTTGGTGTTCCTGTTCAACAGATGCTAGGGTACTAATTTTGTGTGATGAGTTTTGGTTGGCTGTTCTATTAAGTATGTTTTTGTTGTTTTTGCATGAATCAATACAATTACATGTAAGGGTACATGATACACAGGAAATAATAAACAGAAGGCATCAAACATACACATAACTAGTGCTTCTTGATCATAAAAAGGAAGAATGTAGTGTGTCATTGTTATCAACCAACAAACCACAATAACTTAAGTTAACTAGCAAAACTAAAACAATCATTCTTAAAGGTGTTGAATAACCACAGAAGCACCACCCACCAACACACACAATAATTGAGTTAACTAGCAAAACATTAAAACAGTAATACTTAGTTTGTTTTGACAACCACAGATTCATCAACCCATAAAAACACATAAAAAAACTATTTCAAGTTTGGTTGTACACCCAAACCACACAAACTAAGAAGTTTCTTAGAGTGATTTTCCTTTGGATTGTGACCTTGTTTGAATGCACTAAGGTTTGATCTGGTTTGAAACGACGCCATAAACTTTTGGACTTGAGTTATCTTGAATCATGCCTGTTTGCCTTTCCACTTCAGTCCCTTGGTAGGTTTTTAAAACCAATCTCATCTGTCACATGTGCAGAACTCCCACACTAGTATTAACCTCCTTTGATAGCAATCCTTGCCTGCAATATCAACTACATAGTTATGTTGGGATTCACATTTAGAAGGACAAATATAATATTGACAGTTATAGGACACGTACATTAATACACGTCATATCCAGTATCAGCAACAAATACACCTTGGCAAAACAAGTTTAGGCCTCTTCTTGTAACCACTCCTCACTCTCTTTACCAGTCCTTACTGGTTGCTTGTCTTTCATAATGACCTCTACCCCTCTTTTTTCCAGTGGTGGGACTTAATAGATGGGAAAAAGAAACACACACAAGACATTAAATGTAATAAGTATCTACATAATGTATATAAAAAGCAAATTTAATATGAAGTACCTCTTGAAGGGGTGTTGGTTGTAGACTTAGGAGTTTAGGATTTTTGAAATTTCTTTGTATGATTTGGTCCTTTGCAAAGGTGAAAACATTGTTATACTGTCCCATTTGGGCAATTAATATTTTCTCCCACTTCACCAACTCTCTTCTTTGTTTCTTTGGTGGCCGAACAGCATTTGTCTTGCCTCGGGTGGTTCAACCATTGGGTTTCTACTTTCGGCCACTTCCATGTGGGGCTGGTTGACGAAATGAGGAATATAGTATTCATATATTAAGTGTCTTTTCTTTTACCAACTAGATATTCCTTGTGATTGCATCCATGATTCAAGTCGTTCATGCTGCTATACCAGGTGCACAGGGATACCTTTTAATTACCATGATCGCAACTACATTTTTGTTGACCCAAGTTTCACAGTATGCTGTAACCCTTTCTAACACTTCAATCCAACATCACCATGCCATTTCAATGTTGCATGATTGATCTGTTAAAAAAATAACAAAAAAATTTTTGTATTGAATAGCCATCATTGCCATTGGAGATATCCATCTGTTCCCCATGTTTCAGCAAAATTACTCTGACTTTACTCTACTCATCACCTAACTCTACTTTATTCCAACCACATAGTTACAATGGTCTTATTCTAGGTCCAAGATCTAAGATTGAAACCTCTGCCATGTTGTTTACTATGCTTCACCTTTGAAAAATATTTGAATAAAGCTTTTGACATCAGGCTCCTTGTTGCGATTTGATAAGGGATTCAGTAACAATACTTTTCCCAGCTTTGGATAGGGCATTTAGTTGTCCTATAATTGTTGCCTCAATTGGTGATCTAGCACAAGCCAAAATTCTGTTTGTCTTCTCTCTAAGCCTCTGATAGTTTTGTTGACAGATTGCCTAATATGTGTGTTCTAGCACACATTCTGTGCCATATCTGGAAATATTTCATCACATCAGCTATTAGTCCCTGTAGTTTGCAAAGCAAAAAAAAAGCAAGTTAAATGTATAGCAAATAAAATTACCACATTACATGAAACTAAACAAAAAGAAAGATATTCAATTACCTTGACAATCACTAATGATAGTTGGCTGGGAACGCATTTCCTAGATTAAGATCATTTTTCAGAATGGTGAATGAACCATTTCCATGTCAACTTGCTTTAGTATAAATTTATCTGCCCAGGCTATTGGAATAACATTTGGTTGTTTGCATCTTTCGCAACAGCTACAAACGTTGCACCATTACAATTCCCTTAAAAAAACACCCATCTAGCCCTTATACATCTTTCTGCATCCTTGTTGAAAAAACCCTTTATTTCATAGCATCAAACAAATATAAAAAGAGTGAAATTGTTTCATTCCAAATTCCTGATTCTGATCTTTAAGCTTCACAACACAAGTGCTACCCCAGGATTTGGTTGAAGTAACAATCCTTGTGAGTCTAGGATTCTGTTAAATTCTGCCAATGATCTCCCATAATTTCCTTTAAAGGAATTTTTCTTGTTTTAACAAAAACTGCCTGGCAACATGAACATTAAACTCTTCCTCACCAATTCTTGTATCTCCCACCCTTATAACTAGGTGAGACATAATCCTATCTTTCAGATACTTGCATTAAGAACTTTGAATTACACAAAATATTATTGGAGGTCCTGGTTGGTACATTGTGCCTTGGGATTGTATGTCTTGATAGTAAAGTTCCACTCATTCCTCCTTGCTTGCATACAAAGCCATGGAACAACCACTTTTACACTTCCCTCTCACTCTAGTACTCTCATTACATACTTATTCTAACTCAACTCCTTTTTATAGCATATTTTGTAACTGACCTCTCTAAATGGCTGTTTACATGTCAAATATCAAACCACACTGCATTATTACAATATCACAAGAGATCAGATACCACCCATGTACTCTTCTTTCTCCCCCCTTTAAACTCCCTCTTCAAGTTTCATCATCAGAAAAGGTTCTTCATAACTTTGAAAAACTATCACAACAGGAACTGCCAAGTATGGCTCATCCTCTGTTAGCGTAACCTTGAATTTTTTTCCTTTATCAATATCCTCATGACCCTTCAGCAAATCCAACTTCACTAAAAAAACCTTTTGGTTTTTCCTTCTTTCTTTCTCCTCCTACTTTCTCATAAGTTTTCTCACATCTTCCTTAACCATTCTCAACTCCTCATGACACATCACTACCATTAGTCAATAGGACTGGTCAGAACAGACAGGAATACTGTCTATTGTCTTCTCTGCATTTTCTTGGTAATTGGCTCAAACTTTTTGTTGAATAGAAGGGTCAGTCCCTTGTTGGATCGTTGGTTCAACTTCTTTCTCAGAATAAGTCCAATCTATTGAAGAATAATCATCATCACTTTCTTGTTGGCATTCTTGTTCGACCACTTGCAATCCATCATTTCAGTTCTTTCAGTAGGCTGGAAAAGAAGAAGAGAAGAGGGAACCATAAAACCTTAGATATTGATAGTTTTTGGTATGCAGTAGACATCCCCAAGGTGAAATTAAAAGACTCAGCCACTTGACTAAGATTGACTAATTTGACCGTCACTGGGACCCACATCATCCAGAAGAGTGTTATCACACACATATAACATAATCTTTGTGTCCCATCATGATAACATAATGCCATGATACAAAGTCCATGTCATTTTTCAATTCCACCAAATACCCACTAGAGATGGAAGCTACATAGTGTTTCCTAACTGACTAATCCCAAAAGACCTAGTATAATCACAAGCTTCCGGAATTGAATTAAAGATCTTCATCCACATTGTCTACATATAAGTCCTACCCCCAACATAATGGACCTACTCACTCACCAACATACCCCCAATTGACCTTAAATGAACAGAAGGTACTAGTCATAGTGTCAACTATAACACAATTAATAATCAGATATTGTACAATGCAAGCAACAAATCGAACATATATAATAACACCAAACAAGCAACAATGGTACTTAGTTATGTAATATGTATTACTCATCAACAAAACAATAGGCCATCCCACCACAATATACTATAAAAAAATGTAAAATACCCCACCAGTTTAACAATACCAGAAAGCCTAAAAGTACTTAGAACCGTAATTGAACCAAAAAGCCTAAATTTCATGCTATGAATTAAGGTAAAAAGCTTCATAATTAATACATTCAATACAGTGAAAAATTCTAGTTGAAAAGTATAGACCCCAATAGAAACTCATCGGATATGGCGGAAACGTAAAACGAAATAGCCAACATATATGTATGAAAAAGTAAAGAAAACATTACAACAATACATCTATAGCCTACGAGAAATCGCAGTGGATAATCACTTACTTGTAGACACAATTCAGACAAGATCCAAAGAAAGAAAATCGACCACAAAAACTTCACGATACACTGGCAAAATTCTACCGTTATCTTGTAGACTTACACTTGCCAAAATCTACTCTACTTTGTCGATTTACACTTTCGTGGAGGTTAGAGAAAATCAAAAAGAGGTTTACGGAAAAAGCAAAGACGAGGTTTCGAGGAAAGATCGACCAAAACCCTTCACGAAACTCTTAAGGGCAACAAAATTCTACCGTACTTGTCGATATTACACTTTCGTCAGAGGTTTATTAGGGGGGGAAGATCAAAGAGGGTTTAGGGAATGATCAAAATAGGTTTAGGGAAGATCAAAGAAGGTAGAGGAAAATCGAGAGGAAGCTTCTTTCAGAGTTTTAAACATTTGTGACCTTTGAAGGGTCGGTATTATGCTAGAGATAACATAAAATTTATCTAGGTGCAAATTATTTATCTAGGTGGGTAAAGTATTTTATCTAGGGTATGGTATAAAATATTATCTACGTGTCTGGCGCGTGTAGACACGATCATCTTGAGGTGACGGAAAAGGTGTATGTGTTTAGGGATGAATAAGCAAAGATACAAGGGGGATATGAAACAAAATAAAAGTTTAGCGTGTACATTGAATAAACAGTTTCAAGTTCAGGGGGGGGTAATGAATACTTTTGGCCCTTGATATTGAGTATATATTATTAATATATATTATATATATACATAATATATATAAATATATCTATATACCTTTTCAAATTTTAAATATCATTTATTTTTTGTAGGAAGTACTGAAAAAGCATAATAGCGGAAAAAAATAAAAAAAATTAGTGATGAAAAATTGATTTAATTAATTTCACTTGATTTAACATTTGAAATATCAAATTAGTTAAATTTATTTTCGTTTGATAAAAAAATTATCCAAACTATATCACGAGCAACACAATCCTACTAAAAATATGAAGTTTTAAAAATTAATGAATAAATATATCTAATAAGAATAAAAATATTTAGGTAGAAACGTAAAAAAAAGAGTAGAAAAAGATATGGGAGAAAGAAAAGGAGAAAGAAACAAAATTTTAAACACATTTTTTGGTAAGTGGGACTTCAATTTCTTGGCAGTGAAATTTGAAAAGTAATAATTATAAGTTAGACTTTTCAGAAGTGGTTTCACTTCTCAAGAATATGTTTTACAAGCCTATAATTCTCTGGATATTCGCCCTTTTCAATATAATCAAGGGCTTTAAAAGGCTTGTTCTTGAATCTACTATTAACGTGAATTGAACTTATCTGATCTTGATTTTATTTGACATCAAGGGCTTCGAGCTTGTTCTTGGAATTCGGTGTGGTCTTGATTTCTAATCTCTTCTTGAAACTTGAATGCTTGAATCTTAAAACCTGTAGCTTTGTAGAGAAATTAAATGGCGTTTGTACAACAGAGTTTCTATATCTTCTTTAGAATTTTCTGTCTCTTTTCTGAATTATGAGGACCCCTATTTATAGTTTTAGAATAGAGGCTATTGTAGTTGCCGATTGGGATAGGAATTATATTCAGCCAATAAGAGTAAAGTGAACTGGGAATTTGGGCTTTATGGAGCGGGCTTGTCATCTGTGACACATGTCATGATTCGATTGGTTTTATTATTTGACTTGGCATGGCACATCCATCTGAACACGTGGCGCCAACAATGGGATCTAGAATAGGTGAGGATGAGATTGGGTTAACAACATTGGGTCATCAAGGTAGCCCAAATCAATTAATTAGGGGGACTTCAATTAAATCCATATTTATGGACTTAAAATGTAACTCAATTATATCAATCCATAATATTTATGTTGGATTAATTATAGTAATGGAATCAATATAATCCAAAATAAATTTTATAAATTTATATTTAATACATTTTAAATGATTACAAATGCCCCCCTTCTTCAAGTCTTGTCGAGATATTTTATCTTTTAGAGACTAGCTTGAAGCATTACTGGTTACTAACTTCACTGAGTTAACAAAATGAATTATAATTGAATTAACAATTGTAATCCTACTCAATTTCATATTCATATATATGTTTTATTGCCCAAGCAAAAAGAAATTGTAATTGAACTAGGATTGTAATCATAAATAAATTTCATATGCTATTGTGTTTTATTGCCCAAGCCAAAAGAAATTGTAATTCAAACTAGAATTGGAATCCTACTCAATTTCATATTCATATTATGTTTTTTATGCCAAGCCAAAACAGGGGAAATTTTCATTGAACTAGGAATTGTTAATCCTACTTCAATTTCATATTCATATTAGTTTTTATTGTCCAAAACCAAAAAAGAAATTGTAATTGAACTAGGAGGAGGAGTTATCCCACCACAATGACATCTATAAATAGCTACATGTCTCCATAATTTTATCTCAATTACAGGATTGTGAGCCTACGAAGAAAAGGTTGAACTCAAGATAATTTCCTTCTTTTTTATTATTTTCGGTCACTTTTTTACAGATTGACATGTCTGTCGTTAAAAAATTCATATCTCATTTTTGTAGAAAATCGAAATTATGAAAACTGTTTGATTTTTCAGAAAACTAGAATCTAGATCTCACATACCCGAACTTCAAAATTTAATTTATCATCAGAATCTTTTGAGATGATTTTTTGAAGTTGCTTTAGATTCTGGTCATGCCTAAAAAATTCGCAACTTTTTTTTCCAGCCTGACATGTTTAGTCGCAGAAAATACCATATCTTCATTTTAGAAAAATCAAAATATGAACCGTTGATTTTCAGAAACTAGAATTTTAGATAATCCAACCATACCCGAAAATTCAAAATGTAATACCTTCAGAATCTTTTTAGATGATTTTTTGAAGTTAGCTCTAGATTCTGGTCATGCTAAAAATTCGTTCACTTTTTACAGCCTGACATGTTTGTCGTAGAAACTTCATATCTCATTGTGGAAAAATCAAAATCATGAAACCGTTTGATTTTTCAGAAACTAGATTTTTGATCTCTAATATATCCAAAATTTAAAATTAAATGGCCTTCAGAATCTTTATAGATGATTTTGAAGTTAGCTCTTAAATTTTGCCATCATGCAATAATTTTCAGAGTTGTGTGACTTACTAAAAAATCTAGGTCTTGACGTGGTTTTGGAACCGCGAAATCACAAATCCACTTGGTACTATTAGACCATAAAGGTCTAAAACAATCCAAGATTCAGATTTATACCTTTCGAGTCTCAAATTGTCTTGACAGGTAACAATCTTCCTTCACTTTTATTTCCCTTTCTTTTTTTTTTGTAGATGGAGCAAAAGGAATTAAACCAACTTGATGCTTACTAACAAATACCATGTAATGCTCCCGCCTTGAAAATAACCTCAAGGTTTGTATGAGGTCCCGGAGGCTTAACCAACTTAAGATTTTACTAGAAACCGTGTTTGTTTGTAACGCTTCTCGACTTGAAGATAACCTCAGTTGTACAAGGTCCCGAATGCTAACATTGAAGCTTTACTAATACCGTGTAACGCTCCCGCCTCTTGAAGGATAACCTCAAGGGTTACAAGGTCCCGAATGCTAACCACAAACTTAAAGTTTTTAATAGGATACCATATACGGCTCCCGCTTGAGATAACCTCAAGGTGTTACAAAGGTCCGAATATGCAACCATGAAGCTTTTACTAACAATACAGTTTGTAACACTCCCCCTTGAAGATAACCTCAAGGTTGTTACAAGGTCCCGAAATGCAACCATGAAGCTTACTAAAAATACGTGTAATGCTCCGCATTGAAGATAACATCAAGGGTTACACGGTCCCGGAATGCTGTAAACAACTTGAAGTTTTAATAGGATACCATGTAACGCCCCGCCTTGAAGATAACCTCAAGTGTTACAGGTCTGAATTTTGACAGAAAGCCTTTACTAGAAAACTGGGTTAAACGCTTCGCCTTGAAGATAACCCAAGGTTGTTACAAGGCTCCCGAATGCTTAACCATTGAAGCTTCTACTAAAAGACCGGTGTACGCTCCCGCTTGAAGATAAACCTTCAAGGTGTTACAGGTCCCGAACGCTTGACCACCACTTTGAAGCTTTAATAGGATACAATGTAACGCTCCGCCTTGAAGATAAACCTCAAGGTTGGTTGGTACAAGGTATGATGTTTGACATGAAGCTTTTTACTAGAATACCGTGTAACGCGTCCGCCTTGAAGATAAACACAAAAACCCCTCAAGGTGTTACAAGGTCCCGAATGCTTAAACATGAAGCTTTAACTAAAAACGTGTATTTAATGCTCCCGCCTTGAAGTGAAGATAACTAGTGTGCAAGGTCCCGAAACGCTTTTTGACCAATTAAGCTTTAATAGGATACCATGTAACGCTACCCGATGGAAAATTTAACGATCCTTTTTAAAGATTAAATCCGTCGGAACTCATAGCTTAAGGTGCAAAGGGGACAAGTTGTCCACCTTAAGCATAGAAATTTAAGTTCGTTGAAGGATAAGCTCGCAACCAAAGCTAGATTAAGGTGCGAGGGAAAATCGGTTTCCACCTTAAGGCATTGAAAAATTTAAAGTTAAAAATTCCTTTTTTAAAATACACAGTTGAAAAGGTCAACATTTAAGGTGCAAAGGGACACATATTGTCACCTTAAGAACATGAAAATCTAAAAAGATTCATTTAAGTATACATCCGTGAAAAGGCCAACTAAGGTGCAACAGGGACAGTTTGTCCACTTAAACATCGAAATTCAAAGATCTATTGAGGGATATACCACGCAACAAAAGCTAGGCTTAAGGTGCAAAGGGGACAAACCTCGCGCACCTTTAGGCATGGAATTCGATTACATACGCATTTGGAGACTTTCTTATATACGAGAAGTCTTACCTTCATACTTAGAGTATTTGAAATACTTCAACCTTGTATACTTAGAGAATTTGGATACTTCAAATAATAAACTCGAAGAAATATAAAGACTCGATTGCATACTTGATAAGTTTAAAGAGAGATTCATATGTTATAGGGTTTGCCTCTTCCATAAAACCCACAATGCTTCGTGCAAGTCTTAAGTTTGATTGAGACAGAGATAAAAATAAAATATATATCGCTTTGAGTTTCTGCCAAAATAGATTCAAGTGGGAACATTTTTGGAACACTCATGCAAGTGAACTTAGAATAGGTTCTAGAGGGCCTACGTACCCAAAAAGAGGATCAAGTAGTCACAAAGTATAGTTCTAGGATTTGAGTGATTATTCTTTTTTTGGTTGTGCCTGTAACACAGTTTATACTCTTAGGGCCAGGAGTGACTCAGTTGAGGCTCGTACCTAAGGAGCATTCATCTTATTTCAAAGGGATAGTATCTCTTTAGAAATTTGGCATTAATAGGACCGATCCTTAGGCCACAGATCAACAAGCTTGTAAGCACATTTGAAATATGCTTCCTGGTACGACATATGGTCCATCCCATTAGAGGTAAATTGCCCCCAGAGTTGTGCAAAGTAATGATTGGTCTTCTTACCACGAGAACTTGATATCCAACTTGAAAGCACCTCAACGAACCTTCTTAATTAAAAGCACGAGATCGATGAGCTTGATACATTCAAGGTTTTGTTGGGCTTCTAACCTTCTTTTCATCAAGTGCTTCTAACTCAGCAAGACGCAGTCGAGCATTTTTCTGCCTCAGTGAGCCCTTCTTGAATAGTCAAGGTCTTAATGAGGTATGACGCTCGAGTGGCCGGGACTGCTTCAACCCAAAAGCAAGTGAATATGGTGTTGCTTGAGTTGGTGGGCGATATGTTGTCCTATTATGCCCACAAAGCTTTCTTCCATGTTTTCATCCATCCCGTTTGATTCGGAGACAAACTTTCTTGAGCCGGTTGCCATAGAGTTTATGAATGCTTCAACAAAGACCATTTGCGGCAGCATGTACATAGAAGATTTACGCTGATAAAGTCGAAAAGATCACAAATCTTGTTCAATTTAAACTTGGTATCAAATGGTTTGCCATTGTCTGTTATGATTATAGCGAGGGATGCCAACCAAAAACGACAGATTACTATTTACTCAGATAAAATCTGCAACATGCTCTTCTTCACCTCTTTAAGAGCGACAGCTTCAGCCCATTTTCTGAAAAGTAATCAGGTGCAGCCAAGATGTACAAAGTGTCACCAAGAAGACTTTTGTAATGGTCCTACAATATCCAGTCCTCCCTAGCGTCAAATGGCCAAGATTGCGATGGTTGGGTCAATACTTATGGTGGCTGATGAAAAAATTCGCATGACATTGAAAAGAATCGCATTTCCTGGAATAATATACAGCAATTTTTACCATGGTTGGCCAGTAATACCCATCCATCTTTATGTGAAAATGGAAGTTTTGGTCCAGATTGATGTATCCACATATTCCTTGAGTGTTGATTCTTGCAGGGCTTGAATCATTTTCCTCCCCAAAACATCGTAATAACATACCTCAAATGATCTATATAATATATCCTTGTAGTTAAAGGAATCAAGGTGCACGCCGACGTATGTCAGTTCTCTTCTGGATTTCTGAGATCCCATTAAATAGGTAGTCAATGATGGGTTGTCTCCAATCTTCCTTCGAAGCTTTCAACAATGGCGACGATATGACCCAGCTTATTTTCAATATATTCGTCCTCATTTGGACGGTGGTTACTTATCCATTTTTGACAGACAGTTACTTGCGTTTGAAGTAGGACGGGTTACGTTGAAGTAGAGTCTCCAATGCATCAGCTTTTCTTATTCTCTGTTCGACGCCATGTTGAAGGGTTACATCCACAAGCCATCTGATCAAATTTGAGCATATCATGATAAGGTCGCAATTCAGGATTTTTTTAACCTCACACTTCCTAAAAGTGATTAATCAACCAATTGAAGAGTACCAAAAGACACTGCAATGTAATGTGTTTCATGTCACACAGCTATTCAAGTCCAAGTATCAGTGCTTTGATATCAGCGACATATTGGAGCACGCAACATTGTTTTAGAGTGTAAAAGAGAATGGGTTAGATAGAAATTTTCTGTGAAGGAGAGATGATGAACACAAGCCAGCACCAGCTCTGCCGACGAGTTGTGCAGCCCTGTCAAAGTACTTTTCCAGGAGTTGAATTCATTAAACATTCGCTCTCATCAGGAAAATTCACAGTTAAACTCCCAATCATTTGGAAGGATGGCTGCTGAAGAAATCGCTCGTGCTTGTCCCTTCACGGATTTTTGAGGATTGTCCACAATCTCAAATGTTGGAATTGGAGGTACCATCTTGCTAGTCGAGTCAACTAAGGATAGGTTTTGACATAACAAATTGACGGGATTGCTATAGAAAATAAGGCGGACAACATGAGCTTGAAAAATATATGCTCATCTTTTGAATGAGAAGACCAGTGCCAAGCATATAAGTTTTAAATTGGCGAATAATTTTAGCTCATTTGGCGTCACGTTCTACCTTAAGTAATAAAGAGCCATTTTCTTTGCCTTACTTTCTCTGAGCTAAAAGGCTTTCCTACAGGACCTGTCTTGTGCTTGGCAATGTAGATGTCAATGGTTTTCCAGGTTATTGGGATGCCAAAACAGGAGGTGGTAGGTTGTGCTAGATATGATTGATACTTTTAAAGGCTTCGCTCAACATGTTTGGTCCCAATTAAAAGGGATACATTTCTCATGAGATGAATGAATGGTTGAATCTCCCTGCTAGAATTTGAGAGAAACTTCTCAAGTAGGCTTAACTTCCTGGAAGACTTTTTAAATCATGGATATCTGAGGTTCAGGAATTTTTGATATTTAATCGACTTTGGCTTGATCAATTTCAATCCCTCGATGCTCACAATAAGACAAGGAACTTGCCAGAAGTAACTACGAAGGACATTTCAATGGGATTCATCCTTAATGATATCTTCGGAGTAATCAAACACAATCCTTAAGTCTTTCAAATGTCACCCCTTTTCTCGACTTCACTACCAAATAATCAAAGTAACATTCAACATTTTTATGAGCAAGTCGGTCAAAGAATTTTGATAGCCCTTTTGATAGTGGCCCGCCAGCATTCTTTAAACCAAAAATGGCAATCACTTTGTAGCAATATACCTTTTGGCGTGCGAAATGCAGTGAGTTCTTCATCTTTGTTAGGTGACATGCAGAGTTGATTATATCCAGAAGAAACCATCCATGAACGAAATTGCCTAAGAACCCAGTGGTCTTGGCATCAACATTTCAAGCTCTGGAATGGGAAGAGGAGGAAAACTCATCTTTAGGGCAATGCATATTGAGATCTTAAAGTCAACGCAAACTCGATTTGACCATCTTCTCCTCACAGGAACCAATAATTGAAATCACTGTAGGATGTTGACCTCACGAATAAGCTACTCAATGAATTTGTTAACTTCATTTTATATCAATGGAATCAAGTCTGGTCTAAAAAGTCTTTAGCTTGTTTAATGACGAGCACCATTTTTGACTTGCCAATGATGGACGCTACTATAGGATTTCGCCAGGATTTCTTTGTAACTCCAAGCAAAAATCTCTATTTCTTTGAGGATATTCTGTAAGCGACTTCTTCATCAAATTTTAGAAACGCACTAAGTTAAGTTGGATAGGATCGTCCATTCAGGCCAAGGTAACTTCATTCAAAAGGATCTATTGTGATCTTTACTCCTTCTTCAAGTTCTGGAGGAGATCTTTAGCATTTCTCTGTTCCAACAGGGATTAATTGTATTGAATTGATAGATGACGACACGAGACAATATCTTCTACCTTTTTTTCTCCACACTTCTTCTTTTGAGCAAAGAATGTACTCATTTTTGGATTGAACATGATTGAGGAACCTACACTTTCTTCATCTCCTTCGCGCTATTTGGTTTGTAAACCACCAGTATGAACCGTGCCTTGAGTTCCTCTTTACATGAAAACCATGAAGTTGCATCGTCGCCTCATCCTAGAAGGAATCAAACTCTTCTGAAATATTTTTGAAATCAAATGTGAATGAAAGCAGGCGTTTGTAACTTTTAAATAAAAAAATCTTCTCAGGTCTAGTGGAATTTTCTTTAGAGGACTAACACTCTTCAAAACATTAGAAATTTATTGTTGTAGCTTCGGCCAAGTCGATCAAAGAAAGAAGGCCTTGTATGGGAGCATGAGTCCATCTTCAAAAGTTATATGATTAAAACTGGCCCCTTTCTTATGGAAATGCGGGAAATTTGGTGGACGGTTGGCTAAAACTAGGCCTTCACGCGCTTTCCAGTTGTATCTTCTGATGGAGGTTCCCTAGTACTGATGGCTCGCTAGGGTTGTATTGCCTTCCCACAAAATAACTGTAGGCATGGGGAACAAAACTTCTTGTCGCGCTTGTAGGGAGAGCATATCTAGCACTGATCTTGAGAGACTAAACTTTTCTGGCAACTTTAGAAGACAAGTTTATTGACATCAATCCGTTGATAGGAAGAGTTAGCCATCTTTAAGCATTTTCTCAAGGTTAATGGTTGATCTTGTTCTTTCTTCGCTTTTGGAACATAGGCAAAACCCTAGAAGGTCTGCTTCTTTTTTGAAGACAGGATCTTCCCTTTATCAAGGATGGGACAAGAGTCTTTAGGTCAATTTTCCTTTTTCGATAGCTGCCTCAAATTTCTTTTGTAACGAATTATCAATCTGCTGATTTGACATCATGGATTTGACCCTTTAACAACATTAACTTCTCATCTAGAATTCGCTCGCGAAGTGTGTCCCACTTCGATGAAAGGAGTATAATCTGCAAACATCTTTCTTCCATTCCCCCCTTCAGATATTTCAAACATTGATGTAAGAAGATGAGAACAATTCTATTTCATGTACCCAAGACCTACCAAGTAATCTATTGTATGATTGTCTTGCGTGTATACATGCATCCATGCGCACTCTGATCTCAAATCTCCATGTGGATCTCTAATTTAATGAGACTATGGACTCTGCCCGCTTCATTAAATCCTTGATCAACAGACGACTTCAAAAGTTCCCCAGTAGTGATGCCCAGTTGCCTTCAATGTTGTGATAGGTTAAAATTACAAATGTTGGGACTCCAGATCCTTCATATTAAGATTCTATTTATCATTTGCTCTAGCACAGACCCACATTATACAAAGGGACGATTGTGTAAGGCTTCACCAAATAGAAGATTTTTATATGTGTTAAATGTTGTTTAGTATCACAGACATGTCCTTATTGGGAAGAAGTTCAAAGATTTTCAGGAGATGAAAGAGACATCATTTTTGAGGATTTCCAATTGTTTCTTTTTCTTCTTCCCCAAGAGAACGCTTTTGGTGAGGATTTCACTCGGTGTTCCTTCTTTACAATAGGAGGCACCTTCATTGTTTGTTCTTATCCACATATGAAACATGATGCCTAGACATTGCCTTGAGTAGACTTTTGTGTCGAAACGAGCTTGGCAAGAATGACTATAGAGTCACAAGACGTCGAGGGGTTTTTGGTAGTGATGCCCTTCAACTTTACCCTTTTGGGGCGCTTGATTGATTTTTGCTTCTCTGATTTCTCACCATTTTTCCTCAACCGGTTGATCGGTAATTTTTTCATAAGTTGAATTGTTGCAATTCTTCGACCTGTTACAAGAATCCAACCTCAATCACCATTATGTCAACGTCTGTTCTACTGGCTTTTCTTATGCTTTTCAGAGATATACATTTGGATTGGATCCAATGACCCAAAGTGATAGAGATCTGGTTATGAACTAGCCTTCTCATCATCAAGGATAATTTTATTTTCGTTACCAATCGCATCAATCTATCCGTAAATACAAACATTTCTTCAAGAGGATGACTCACAAGTCTGTGATATTGCAATAATTTGGGTGCAGCATTTTCCAGCTTCATAGGGCGCTTCATCTCTGGCAGTAAATGAGCTTGAAATCAAGTAATTTCATCAAAAAAATTTCAGCAAACGTCAGCTCCAAGAAGGGATACTTTTTTCGTGACATCTGCCTTAGCGTCGACTTTTTTGATTTGAAAGTGCTTGGAAAAGTCGTTCTCACATTTTGGTCTACGCCTACATGCGTGTGTGATTGCGGGTGACAATACACTCATGGATTCTTTGTTGTCATTTTGGGTAGAAACTTGCTCCACTCTTGGTTCATGTTTGTCCCTTCCTTTGCGAGGTCAGGGACAATAGTCATATCTTTTCCGGCAGATGTCATGCTCAAAATCCATATCCATGAGCCGCGAGTAGCAAATCCTCAAAAATTTGGTTGATTCCTTGCAAGAGTAAAGAAGCTCCCAGTGACATTTCTTGAATAAACATTTCGATTAAGAAAGCTTCACGAAGCCTGTCCTTGCAATTAGGCTCGCGTTTCCTCCATCGATTTGTGAAAATCTATGAAACGGTTCATCTTTCTTTGGAGGTAGTCGTCGAGTTCTACAAGGCTCCCTGGCGCCTTGTTCTATAGAAGTGATTGAGAAACTCATGTTCTAGTGTCCCAACTATCATCGAGTTAGGTTCGAGATCCGGGTACAATCAAAGGCATTTCCCTTTTAGAGAGCGGGACAAACTGTTGACAAGATAGGCTCCATATGTTCCGCAGTAGTACATGTCTCCACGAAGTGAACGACCATGTTTGTTGTTTCGGATTTCCTTTTCCCTCAATCAAATTGTGAATTGAAATTTGGAGGTGATAACATAGCAGGCATTTTAAAAGTTATCATCATCGCAGTGTATGGTTAGCATACTATGAAGAAGCCTTGGTGGAGGACTTCCTACTTATCTTTAGATAGTTCCTTCAATTAAAACTCCTTTCAAGCGATCGAGTGGGATCATTCATTAGACGAAAACTGGCCAACTCTTTAACAAACGGGGCTTTCTTAACAGGATCTTCGATTCTGAAAATTCAAGCCCTTTTCCAGGTGCATGGCTCGCATCTCCATCTAAAAGTCCTTCTACATGGCACATCAAATGGTCAATTTGGAGATTCTCGGTGTTGTACAAGCTTCGTTAATCCTTCAACAACTTAATCGATTTGCGAGTTGTTCCTCAGGGAGGACGCAGCAGTAACCATCGTTTTGCATGATCATTCGGGGGGGGGGAAAAAAAAGCTGCAGGGGAGTAAACAGTTGTCGCGTTAAGTTAATTTTGAGTGGACTCCACATTACGCGATTATACGTGGAGATGATCACAAGTTGAATCATAGTTTTCCCTTGGGTAGAGTTCTTGGAAACACTGTTGCTCAAGTAGAGCCAAGTCTTCTTGATCTTTTCAGCAACACTACTTCCTTCTCTAGAGAATTTGTGGAGGACCTTTCTCCTTTTGAGTAAAGAAGAGTCGAAGACGCAAAAACAGGAGGTGATGCAGAATGCCATTGAAGGTTTGTGCCCTAGGTAGCAAGGCCTTCTTCTAGTAAAACAAACTCCAAAACCTTCAAAGGTAACTCCAAGGTGTCTTCAACGTCAGTAGAGACTTGGAGCTAGCGACCTAGAGGAGGTTGATCGAGAGTTGTTGTTCAGGAAGTCATCTTAATATTCTTTTGCAGTTTGAAAAGTTGAGATGAGAGGCTAGAGACTTGTCCCACTGGGCGTTGCCAGGGAATTTGTAGAACAATTAAAAATTGCGTCAGAAAACAATAATCAAGAACGGAAATTATAAGCAACAATCGATTTATTATTTCAAATTGCGGAGTGATTACAATCTATATTAATTCCATCTTGAATCGCCTTTTCAAATATTAAATTTCAAGGGCTTTAAAGATGTTCTTGAATCTATGATTAACTTGAACGAACTTTATCTGATCTTGATTTTATTTGAAACTCAAGGGCTTCGAGCTTGTCTTGAATTCGTGGTTCTGATATGGATCGTTCTTGAACTTGAATGCTTGAATTCTAAAAACCTAGTTGGTACAAAAATTAAATGGCGTTTGTACCACAGAGTTTCTTAGCTTTTCTTGTTTAGAATTTTCTGTCTACTTTCGGAATTATGAGGATCCCTATTATTTATAGTTTTGAATAGAGGAGTGGCGTTGGAATAGGATTTCAATCAGCCAACAGATTAAAGTGAAATTGCATTGTGGGCTTTATGGGAGCGGGCTGTCATCTTTGACAACATGTCATGATCTATTGGTGTTTTATTTGACTGGCATGCAATCATCTCACATGTGGCCACAAGATGGACTCTAGAAGAGATGAGAGTGGGTTTAACACATTGGGTCATCCAATGTAGCCCAAATAATTATGTAGACTTCAAATTAAATCATATTTGTATTGGACGTTAAATATTTAACTCAATTATATTCAAGCCACAATATTTATTTGGATTAATATATTAATGAATTTTCAAGATAGCCAATTAATTGAGAAAATTGAGATTTGAATAAATTTTAAATGATTACATTTTCATTTATAAAATGTTAATAAATTAAATGACACTAAATTCTACAAATATTATTTATATTAAATTGTTTGCACATTAATTTAATTGTGGTTGTTGCACCAAGGGTCATTTGGTTATTGATTAGAGTTATGCATGATTTCGTTATACATAATTTAGTTATGCATGTATAATTATGTATTAGTTATGTTAGCTTTCATTTTGTGGGTATTAGCTATGCAGATATTAGTAATGTAAGTATTATTTAGTTATGCAGAAATTACAATACATGAATAATTAACTATTGAATATTAAATTTATTGTAAATATTAATATATATTTTTTACAAAATAATGATATATGCTAATAAAATATAGAATATACTGAATAATATATAATGCTAATATTTGATTAGCATATGTACCGTCAGAAAAATATTAAATAAAATTTATAATATTAAAAAAGAATTTATATTTGCATAAATTAATAGTAACTATAAGTATATAAAAATAAATGAAAATGGTATACAAAAAGAAATAAAAACAACTAAAAGGAAAACAGTAAAATATCTTATTATAAAATGAATTAAAAGAAATGAAATAGTCTATATATAAAAAGAAATAAATCCAACAAACATAGATAGAAAAACAGTAAAATTTTCAATTAAAAAATAAAATAAATTAATAGGATTGATATGTAATTTATCATTTTAATACATGCATAATTAATACTCACATAAGTTATTCCATCGTTTACCTTACATAACTTTATACATAGATTCCCTCATAAGTTATGATGAATTTAATTATGTAAGACTACAGAAAATGTAACCAAACGCGGATTAACATGAATAACTTTTATACAACATTTAAATTCTTATTAACCAAACATGATCTAAGTTATGTTGACTTTTATACTTAATACAAAACTTATATCAAACATAGTAAAGCTAATGTAGCTTTTTATACATGAATAAGATTTATATTATACAGTAATCAAACAACCCCTAAGTTCATGTCTTATTAACTGACTTTTGAAGTGTCTTTTATGTGCAATATTTAGTGTCTTAGGTTACATTTCTCCAATAATTCTGCAACAATTGTTTTTTTAACATTAATGACATTATATGCCTTTATTTATCCATCTTATGTAATATTTAGACTATTCATTTACCTTATTAACTTTTTCACATCATTTTATTCATTGTAAGCTAGATTTTCTCATCTATAAATAGTGATACTCTTAATTTATTTTCTATACAAGAAAATATGAAGTGTATAAAATTGATTAAGAAAAAAATATTATTTGTTAAAGAAATGTGTTGTTATTTAGTGTTATGGACTCAATTCTCATCTAAAATTTGTTGAGTTATATATTGTGAATAAGTTGTTGTATCTTGGAGGAGAAAATCTAAGAAGAGTATTACTGGATCTGTGTAAATTTTTATTGCAACAGACTTGAATCACCTTAAGAGAGATATTCATGCATCAACCTGAAGAAATTTTATTTTTATTTTCATTTTAGTTTACAATTGTAATTTGTAATTTCATCAATACAATTGTTAAAATTTCATAATAGGAACAATATAGTACACATGTTAACAACAACAGAAGTTTAACAATGTCTTTGCCTTAGATTCTCTAAAAATCTAAATAACCACAAGATCGACTTCGTCTCTCAAAGAAAATGCAATGCATCTCAAAAACTAAGAATATTCTTAGTGTGTTGATTGAATTGGGGAAAATGTACAAGTACCCCCTAGATATAATCAAAATACAAGAGACGCTCCTTACTTAAACTCAGGGCACGACGCTTCAAGGTCGTGGGAGAAAGGTGGGGGGGGGGGCGAGGGGTGATGGCAGGGCACGAAACCTAGAGGTTGGGGGGTGGAGGAGATTGTACGGCACGACGCCTCTAAATTGCGGGTGACGGGGTCAGCAAGAGCACGGTACGACACATCGAGGACCGGTGGGGGGTACCGTTGATGATGGTTTCTGCTGGTCGGTTTCCGTTTGATGATCAGAGATTAGTTCAGTCCCAATTTCAAGAAGTTTAAGTGTTATGCGAACGGAGACACTCGACGGACCAGTCGTGCTGTGGAATGGCGTCATTTATACCTGGTTGAGGGTAATGAAGAGAGAACAGAAGAATTTGTAAGTACAGGAGATGGAGGCATGGACAGCCCGCGTTGACCACGAGGTCGTCGATCCCGCCGCGTTTTGACAAATTTTCAGGTAATTAGAGTCATCTTTTATTAGATTTTTATTTTTATAAAAATTCAAAAACCTGGTTTGGGGTTAGAGTGTTGTGTTAGGACTCTTTGTTATAAGTAAACTCTTGGATATTAGACTTTTTGATTGTACACCTTTTCTGGAACTGGGATGTTGGTTCTTGTGTTCAGTAATCAAGTGAATTGTCTTGATTTTATTCTTTAACATCAAAGTAAGTGCATGGATTCTTCTATTACATAAGTGTGTGAAGATTGGATTATGACTATGAGAACTAAAAGTCCATACCTAAGTTGTGGGGGAACCAGGTGTGAACAGGATGGTAAATCTAACATCAAAATAAACAATTCCAGAATAGTGTCTTGCATTATTGATAATTCTTTCGTTTAGAAGTTTTTTAAAGGATGGACAATGTTACAACTCGCCTTAATGCTACTGCGCGACCCAAGGAGGAGATTAATGGAAAATAAGTATCAACCTATATTTAGTGTATACTATCTAATAGGCTAGTGTCGATTCGCGGCAACGAGGTATAATACTTGTCAAATATCGACTACAAATTAGGCTTATATTAGGGTAAAAGGTAAGGGTTAGTATAGCAACACCCGTAGCCGCGACCACAGGTGGGAGTGAAATTTTCTAGATGCGGACCAAGGATTTAGAAATACATAACTTATCAACGTTGCATGCAAAATACTAGAAAAGCATTGTTTATAGTTAGAAATTATCAAGTAGCGGAACATGTGGGGGAACACGTAAAAACCCTCATTTACTTTATTAATTGATTTATTAAACTCCATTATTTGATCTGTTAGTGGGTTACTTTAGTTTAGTTTCTTTTCATTAATTTAGAAATAAAACCCCTTTTTATTGTCTTTTATTTTCTAAGGAAAAATTGACTAAATAATAGTAATAATAGATTAAAGTTTTACGAAGTATTGAACTATTTTGTTCCTGGAACGATCCCCAACCTTATAGTTGGGTTCTTACTTGATACGAACCACTTACTTCTTATTTGAGAAGTAAGTTTGGACGTATCAAAATTTGGCGCCGCTGACTGGGACAAGTAGATTTTAGATTACTTAAACTATTAGTAAAGTTTAGCCAATATTTTCTTAATTTACTTTTTATTGTTTTTGATCTTGTGTAGAACTATCTTCCGTGGATGCCAAATACCACGAGAGGAGGAAGAGAACCCTGTTTCCCTACGATCACAAATTAGGCGTTTACTCTATGCCAATATGGATCAAAAACTTGGCGCTATAAACGATGATTGGATCCATTTTAACCAGACATCCCAACTCCAGTTGGATGTCATGAGTCAGATTATACCGATGATCCAGGTGAAAATCACAAAGGGGACAAAATCCTGCTCCAAATCCTCAGAATACTAACAGATGCTATCATATTGCAGACTCTGATGACCACTTGTCTGCCCCTTACCACAAGGACACACCTTTGGGGTAATAGTAGTCTGATGCAAATGTCATGTAGAGATTTTGTTTTCAGGGTACCTTCTGAGGACCAATCCCACATGCCATATAGCTAAGGTAGGGCAGTGTGTGGTAAAAGTTGTGTAGAAGGCTGATTTGGATGGGATGTAATAGGGATAAGAGAATTTGACTCTCTCACTGATGGGAAGAGGCCTGCTATTGGTTCACTAAATCTCCCTTAGAACATCCAATTTTCACTTGGAATTAAACTAAGAGACGTTTCTTAGCCCGTTACTACTGGTCTGCAAGAAACTAAAACTACAAAGACAGAGTGAACACTTTGTGCAACTACCATGAGAGTCAGTAGTAGTTTTTGGGATAAAGTCACTTCATTTTTGAGAAGTGTCCCCAATCCCGCATAGATGATGAGTTCACTGAAGGGGAATTACTTCTATTGGGGCACAGGATGATATGATAATTAATAAAGCGGGTATGTATACTATAGCGGGGGTGGTTGGTGGTTCTTATGGGGAGTGTCTTATGCCGGATTCCAAAAGTTAGAGAAAATCTCCCGAATAATTAAAGCTTGGAGTACTAGGAAGTACGATACTGGAGAAATCCTCGCAGTGCAATTCACTCACAACCCGACACATTATGAGATTTGTGAGGAGATGACTCAGATGAGACTGTGAACTTGGTTTGGTATCTTAAAACATGTACTAGTGGGTTGTAAAAAGAACATGAGGTTAACTACTTGTTAAACCACACCACCAAATGAGAATGTTATTAGTGGAGGCGGATCCTATGACGGTGGTAAATGGAGCAGACGGGGGGTTTGCCGACCGAGGGACCACAGCTCAAATAGGGAAAATGGCGACAAGGTCAAGGAAACCAAGGTCGCGATCGATGGTACTATTAACCGTGAGAATCATTATGTCCGAGATGGAAATTACAACCACGATTTAACGACTACAATAGGGGGGTAACTATGGTAACAGAAATGATAGAATGGGCCCTTAGTTCTTCTATAATCGTGAAGTTACTCCTAGGTGGTGGAGGTAGTATAGGCGAGAGAGGATGTATGTTGCACAAAAGATGAGGGAGGTTTGATGCTAGTGATGAGCACGTACAAGAGTTAGGAGTGATTTAGCGGGTATAGGGCAGAAAGTCGATTACACATGCAATATCGATAAGCAACTTGAATTAACAAAAAATGGAAAATTATCGCGACTGTGAATACACGGCAATCGGGCACTTTCCTAGAAGAAACACGTCCAAAATCCAAAAAATTGATGGACACTGTATGGAAATCCCCTACTCGCAGTGGTGTGGTTAGCAAACCATTGACCAACCTATGCCGTCTAATGAGGAAAAGTGACAACAGATAATGATAAGTGGTAGAGGTTAGTGGTGAAGTAGAAGACAAGACTGGGAGAAAAGATGAGGAAGTGCCTAAAAAATGGTTAACTACCATGCCAGCCCACCACCCTCATTTTGTCAAAGAAGTGAAAAAGACCGCGAGGATGGTAAAATATCGGCGTTTTATAGCAATGTTTAAGCAACTTCTATCAATGTCTTTGGTTTAGAAGCTTTAAAACAAAGCCAGGTTAGTGCCTAGTATATGAAGATCTGCGTTACAATGAAAAGATCGTCACTTTTGAGGAGTGATGATAGATGAAGCATTGTAGTGCTATTGCGCAAGATCTCTGGTACAAAAGAAGAAGATCCGGGTGCGTTCAATATTTCTTGGACATCGGGTTATTACATTTTGCGAAAGCATTAGGTTGATCTTGGGGCAATCATAAAGTCTCACGCCCCTCGTGATTTACAAAATGTTGGGGTTGGGTGAGCCAAAGCCACTGTGATGCGGCTACTGATGGCCGATCGAATAGTCAAAAGCTATGAGGGATACTACACGATTTCTAGTAAAAGTGGGAGTCATTCATATTTCCGAAAGATTTTGTATATTCTTGATTGTGAGTGAGTTTGAAGTTGCTATTATTCTAGTGAGGCCATTTTTGCTACGAGTAGAGCCATAGTTGATATGGAAAAGGGGGCACGATGAAATTTCGGATGAACAATGAAAAAAGTGAACATTCAATATTTGTAGGTCCAGGAGGCGAGTGGTGAGCTCCAAGCGGTATGCTAATTCCACCAAACTTGGTGAGTATCTGAGACACAAATCGAAGAACGTCTAGGTGTTGTAGAAGCATTAGCCGGACAGTGATAATGAATTTTGATAACAGATTGCATGAGAGTAGGAGTTTAGTCGCAGATCTGTCGAGGTGATGTTGTTGTTCGGTTTAAAACCGAAGAAATATGAGTAGACATGAAGAATCGACGCAGTCTCACCCGCATAAATCATCTATAGAGGAGGCTCCAATAGTTAGAAACTAAAAGCTTCGCCCACCTTCATTCTCAGGTATGAATTCTTGGGAAACAATGACACTTTGCCAG
Source organism: Solanum habrochaites (assembly GCA_027704765.1). NCBI lineage: Eukaryota > Viridiplantae > Streptophyta > Magnoliopsida > Solanales > Solanaceae > Solanum > Solanum habrochaites. Next base: position 39,838 of record JAKWJA010001623.1, on the reverse strand, counting down.
TAATCATTGCATCAGTCTGAATGAACAACAAGTGAGAGTTTGGTAAAAGTGCTTTAAAAGTTTCAAAAGAGCTATTGGGTGAGGACTATTGCGGACATTATTAGGATCCCTCTTGGTATTTGTCCTAAAAATTCAACTCATGGCCCAATCATAAGCCACGTTATGGAGCACCAGAGATGCTTAAATCCACCTATGCAAGAGCATGCAAGAAGGACATCATTGAATGTTGGAGCGGAGTTATATTCGATCGCCGATAGTAGTTGGGTATGCCGTTCACTGTCTACTAAGAAAGGGGGAATGACTGTGGTCTCCAATGAGAAAAATGAAATGTTCAAATGAGACGGTTACTGGATGGAGGGTTCTGTGTCTGGATACATAAATGAATGCTATGACGAAAAAAGACCATTGTTCTATGTCTCATGGATAGATGTTTGGATCTGACTTGCGGAAACTGGGTGGTTACTATTTTCTTGATGGATATTTCGGGTATAATCAGAAGATCAAGAGAAAACCACCTTTACTTGTCCATATGGGACCTTTGTGTTCAAGAGAATGTCGTTTGGGTTGTGCAATGCACCCGCGACATTTCAGAGATGTAGATGTCGATATTCTCCGACATGGTGAAAGATACTATTGATGTTTTAATGGATGATTTTTCGGTGGTTGGTTGGTGAATCATTTGAACGGTGTTTGAACCATTTATCTGAGGTCCTTAAGAGATGTGAAGACTTTTAGTACTAAATTTAGAAAAATGCCACTTCATGGTGAAAGAAGGTATTGTTTTGGGTCATCGCATTTCAGGAAAGGGCATAGAGGTTGATCGTGCTAAATTCGAGGTAATAGAGAGACTTCCCCTACCTATCTCTGTAAAAGGTGTTAGAAGCTTTCTTGGGCATGCAGGTTTCTACCAGCGATTCATCAAAGATTTGTCAAAAATTGCACATCCATTGTGCAAAGTGCTAGAGAAAGATTGTAAATTTTATTCTTATGAATCCTGTCTTAAGCATTCGGCGAACTAAAAAAAAAACTGGTGTCGGCACCTATAATTATTTCTACGGATTGAAAGCATTCCATTTGAGCTAATGTGCGATGCGAGTGGTGTTGTGCTCTTGGTGTAGTATTGGGGACCCAAAGAAGGACAAAATCTTCACCCCATTTTACCCCTATGCTAGTAAAGCCCTAAATGAACCCAAATGAACTACCGCTGATGTGCAAGAACTCCTTGCAGTGGTATTTACTTTTGAAAATTTCTCTCCTATTTGTAAGGTACTAGCGTTATAGTGCATACGGACCAGGCAACATTGAGATATGATGGTTAAGACGGATGGAAACCAAGAGTGATTCGTTGGGGTATTATTGCTAAAGAATTTGGACTTTGAAGTGAGGAATAGAAAGGGACCGAAAATCAAGTTGTCGATAATGTCTCATTCGAGAAGATGAAGCTTGAGGAGGTAGGGTATAAGATTGATATTGATGTGATGTACTTTCACTGATGGGCATGTATTGGTGCCTCACAAGACTTGATTCTATGAGTCCCTTGCGGCAGGATTCAGAGAACTATATGGCTATTGATATATTCACTCGGAATTGTCCTTTCATCAAAGAAAAAAATCATGTACGATGTGAAAAATTCTTTTGGATGAACCATACTTATATAGGAGTTGTGCTGAGGGCCTATTCGGTGTGTGTTCCAGAATATGAGTTTGTTGAGTGTTTTAGAGGCATGCCATTCCTCAACTCGTTGGTGGACATCATAGCGGTATCCAACTGTTCATAAGATATTACAGGTTGGGTTACTATTGGTCAAACTCTTCATCAAAAGATGCTCCTGGGTTTGCTAAAGCAGGTGATAGATGCCAAAGAGATGCGGTTTAAGAACAGAAAGAAGCTCCTCTAAATACCATCTTGTGATTGAGTAGTCTATGTTTGGGGTATTGACTATATGGGTACTTTTGTGAGTTCTCATGGAATGAAGTATATTTTAGTATCGATTGATTATGTATCTAAATGGGTGAAAGCTATCGCCCTCGCAAACAATGAAGGGAAGAGTGTCATTGCGTTCTTGAAAAAGAATATATTCTCTCGCTTTGGTACCCCAATGACAATTATTAGTGATGGGGGATCCCACTTTTACAACAAATTATTCAAGGGATTATTGGAGAAATATGGGGTTCGCCATAATGTGGCCACTCCTTACCATCCTCACACTAGTGGACAAGTAGAAGTGTCAAATAGGGAGATAAAAAAGATATTGTCAAAAACAGTAAACGCTAGTAGAACAATCACAACGTATAAGACTCCCATAGGTATGTCCCCATACAAACTTGTATATGAGAAAGCTTGTCATTTTCCGGTTGAATTTGAGCATAAGGCCATGTGGGCTATGAAGAAGTTGAAAATGGATTGGAACGAAGCTGCAGAACAACGGTTAACTGGGTTGAATAAACTCGATGAATTTCGCCTGAAAGCTTATGAAAGCTCAGCCCTCTACAAAGAAAAGATAAAGAAGTACCATGACCTAAAAATTTAAAAAAGAGAGTTTATGGTTGGGGATTTGGTGCTTTTATTCAATTCTAGGTTGCGCTTGTTTCTGGCGAAGCTCAAATCCAAATGGACTGGCCCTTACTTGGTTACCCAACTATTCCTCATGGAGCAGTTGAGTTGGAAAACAAGGAGGGTGTTCGGTTTAAGGTGAATGGACAACGGATAAAAATATATTATCAGCGAATGAAGTGATCGAGGCCTACCATTTTGATGAAGTCTGAGTAATCATGTGTCTTCAGCGTGCCGCAACGTTAAATCAGGCGCTGGTTGGGAGGCAATCTAATACGTATAGTTTTTGTTCTATTAATGGTAGCATTTTCTACTAATGGGTTATAAATTTGCCGGCACATCACCAGGAAATTCTGCAGAAAATCACCCTACAACAGTTTCTGACGGATACATTGATGGACTGTCACGCTTGCGATGGACGATCGAATGAATCCGTCGTGCCAAGTACGTCTTTCATTTACTTTCAAAATTAGGGCAGACGCGACGGAACCCATGACGGACCGTCGTCGGGGATTCATTGTGTCATTTACCAGCATACCCAACCCGACCCGTCTGGAATTTTTTAAAATTTTCAACCTATAAAACCCCCACCCCTTCATTTGAACGATTTATTTTCCTATTTCTCCTATTCCCTCCCTTTCAAACATACAATTTCCTACCTCACTTTCAACTGATCACTTCCCCAAATCACCAATTCCGGATATCTTCTTTCTACTGGTCGGAGTCTGCTGTTGTGGTTCTTTTCTTGCTAACCAAGTGCCTCCCTTGCTTGTTTTTCTCCTCTTCTCAGGTATGTGTCTCTAATCTCTACCAATTTACATTGCATTTTTGTTTTAATTATTATTAGCCTATTCCTTTTTGGTGGGTCTTCATTCTTTGCTTCAATTTTGTCTGACCTAGGTTGAGAATCCTCGAATTTCCATGTTAAAACTCTAGAAATAGGTGCTTTATCATTGATAGTTTGCTAGGTATTTGCGTTAGAAACATATAGGTTAACACTAAGTATTCCATGTGAGTCACAGAGGATGAATGTGGCATCCTAAGTTCTGTCACTGAATGACAGAATGAGACCCCGAGGACGGACCGTCGTACCCACGACGGACCGTCATAGGGTCTATTCCAACACCCTAAATACCCCACTGTTCATTTTCTCCAAGTGTCCACCAACAGAAACATGCGACGGACCGTCATTCCCACGCCGGTCCGTCCTACACAACCGTTTTGGTTGTCAGAGACCCTATTCCTAAGGGTCTCCAACTTTTTCTAAGTGTCCTCTGACGGACATCTAAGATGGACCGTCATACCCGCGACGGTACTTCCTACACAACCGTTCTGGTTGTCAGAGACCCTATTCCTAAGGGTCTCCAACTTTTTCTAAGTGTCCTCTGACGGATATCTACAATGGACCGTCATACCCTCGACGGTCCGTCCTGCACAAATTGTCATGACAGTCAGAGACCCCTCTCCTAAGGGTCTCCATACTTTTTCTATGTGCCCCACGAAGTACATTGACGACGGACCGTCATTATCCGTCATAGCTGTCATAAACTTCCCTTCAGGGGTCTCCACATAAACATAGTTTTAAGTAAGACATGATGGACCTCATGACGGTCCGTCGTACACACGATGAGCCGTCACCTAGTCCGTCGTGTTTCACTGTTACTGCAGAAATGTCATTACAGCTTTGCTCTTATATTTATTTTATGTCGTTTTTGCTTGTCTTGTTTGCTCCTTCTAGTACTAATATTGATTTTTTAATGGTACAATCTCTAATTGCACCAAAATAAGATCGAGTTTTTGCATGTGGGCGTTTAAAGTATGTCGCCTCGTCTGCCCGACTGGTTATAGATTGTTTTTGATGAGCATGAGCCCGAGTACGTGCCCCCAGCACTGACACTCCATCACGAGCTGCACATGCCACTATGATACGCCAAAAAGCGGTGAGCGTCCGGCGTAGTCACCTGCCTCAAGTCTGATGAGGGCGCAATGACCGACACATCTTCGGGTCAGCTACAGATGAAGAAAGGAGCGTCTGGATCTTAGGAGTTTGTGGTCGGAGGAAGAATCAGGGTCTGCCAGAATCCCTACACCCGCAACAGCTATATAGTTCTCCAGTGTCTGAGAGGCTGACAGTTCTGATTCCACTCCAGGATCACAGATAGGTCTCTACCCCGATTGCGACTAGCCCAACCGGTGGTGTGTCTAGGGACATACCAAGTGTATCAGACGCCAAGTTTCTAAAGTAAAGCGCAGACATAGGACTTACACTGGAGAGGCAGGTCCTTACGGGAAGTCTCCCCACCATGCTGGAGATCCACAATCTCTTCACCAGACACCGGCCAGAGTGGACAACTTGTTCTTTAGTCCACTATAGTGAGGAGTTGGTCTGAGAGTTTTACGCCTCGTACGTGGCTACTTTCCGATCACAAATTGATAGGCGGGCTGCCCCCGCCAAACAGGCCCTACTTGAGCACGTTCGAGTACGCGACATACAGGTCGACATCTCCTTGCCAGCCATCTGCCGGTATCTGTACGACGAGGATGTTGATGCCAACAGGACACCTCTCACCGCCGAGTTCGACTACCGGTGGCAAATTGTAAAAGATGGCCAATTCTTGCGCGAGCCATCGCTGAGAGAGAGCACCAAGATGATGGATGGCCCTGCACTTGTCTATTGACGGAAAGGATGCCGATTGGGTAACGGAGCCGAAGGGATCCATCAAGAAGGATAACTTGACCTTCATAGCTAAGTTCTTATGGTTGATTGTTCGCCACTGCCTTTCCCCTGCGACTGCTGATAATATAGTCACATGGGATAGCGCAGCTCTAATGGCGGCGATGATAGCCGGGTTCGAGGTGGACTTCGCTTGGCTTCTAACGGCAGTCATACACGAGAGAGCTTTCAAGGTCAGAACTACTTACCCATTTCCGTGCATGTTATTTTCCTTATGTAGGTCCGCAGGTGTGAAAGTCGCGCACATTGATTAGTAAGACCTCCATTAGGCACTGTTGATATCGGCCTCATCAGGGTTGAGTAATGAGTTGGGCTCCACGAAAGAGGGCCCATCCGAGTTTCATCCACTGGTGAAAATTGGCTAATACCGGTAGCCATGTCTCGACCATGGCTATGCATGCTGATTCTGAAACCATGACTACCCCCGGTCGAGTCTATCTCGGGTAGTAGCATGCCCCTAGCTCCCTCTCGATAAGCCCCGTTCCCCTTTCCTGCTCTGGTAACGCGTGCTAGGGTCCCACTAACTAGAGCCAGATGGGCCAAAAACTTTCTGCATCATCACTTAGCCTTGGATGCAGAGGTCTATTGTTGAGGCGGAGGAGCGCTTGGAGCATATAATGGTCCAGCACATAGAGCGAAAGATCGTGAGGTTCATCAGCGCTTGGACGCTTTTGAGTTTCGGGTGATAGCCCGGCAAGCCCCTCAGGTGGACGTCTTGATCCTTCAGGTTGTGGTTGAGAGTGCGACGCGGAATTGATATGATCTCGGGCTAGGGTGCTGACTCTGAGGCCTTCTGCAGAGATGATGAGGACACGTGATGGGCGATGCCCTTATTCGCCACTTCTGAGATTCCCCACCCACATAGAGGCATTGCCAGAGGCGCAAAGGTTGAGAAGAGGATGAGCTTAGAGCACGGAAGAAGGAGCATCGTGAGATAGAGGCTGCGAGGAGAGCCTCGCTTGCTGATGAAGAGACGCGTCAGATCAGGGTTGTAGAGTCCGCTGCTGGGTCATCTAGCTCAACAGATGTGGAGACCGCGAGAGGCACTACTGATAGTGCTATTGCTGATGAGGACACTATAGAGGGTGTCCAAACTACAGAGGTAGTGGGTACCGGGGAATCGGACCCACCAGCTTGCTGATCGTCTGCGCTTTGTGCCCCAGGTTTGCTTCACCTACCAATCTCGTATTTCAGTTTTTTTATGCATTGGGGACAATTGCATATCTTTTTGTGGGGTAGGGTTAAAGGAAAGTGAGTGCTAGGTGCAGTCTGAGTAGCCCAAATTTACGATCCTCTTTTGGGCGTTTCTGCCTGTGTTATTTTCCCCAAGAGACTGCTTATTTTTATTGTTGCACCGACATGTCGAATTTGTATACCTAGTATAACTCGAAGGCATGATGGATAAAAACAAAAATGAGCGATGCTGATGTAATGAAAATGATGCATGACTAGCATGGTAAGTGATAAAGTGTGGCTCTAAGCCTGACATAGATACACCACTGGCAGACCCTAAGTCTAAAAATTCAAACTAGGTGTCTTAATATCTGGTACAGTAATGAGATGTCAGTGAGTGTGGGGAATATGTGAATAGTCCACTATATGTATGAGCTAGAAAACTTGTCTAGTTAGTCCTGCTAAAGTAAAGGTTGTAATAGACAATTGAGGGTGAAAGGATATAGACCTTGTCAAAAATAGCCCAATTTTTAGCCTAACATAAAAAAACCCGAATGGAAATTAATCCGCGGTGATACGAATGAAAAAACTAGACTTTCTTTTCACCCAAACTGATCTTTCTAAGGAATAATGTGTGGACCTGGTCTCTCCTTGGACATGTTTACCTCAACTTTATGCCAAAAAGATAAGTTGAGGGGTGGCTAATTAGTAAACAACCCTTTCATGGCTCTGACCCAACGTGGGTATTGTGTACTTTGACTCATGTCAAGCCATGGTGAGGGTGTCTATTATGAGGAATGCTTTGGAAAGTGGGGGTGAAAGAAACAGAGAGAGAAAGAACAAGTGGAAGAAAAATATATATATATATATATTATATATATATATATATATATATATAAAATCTCGTAAATACAGCAAGAACAAGAAGAGTCACTTACACAAATGAAGAAAGAAGGGAAAATAGCAAGGTGAAAGAATATGAGAAGTTGGGCAAAATTTTTTTATAAGAAGTGGTATGTTTAGCCGATATGTCAAGGAGGGCAAAAAGTCACTAAAATATATCTAAAAATACCCTACCTGACCCTGAGCCTATGTTACAAGCTATGAAAGTCCTATCGTGATACTAAGAGTTGTATAGCTAACTTAAAGCAGTGAAAATAAGCGCAAGCTTATGGAAATATGTATGAATGAGTTGTGAATTTGTTCTGAGAGTGAGTGTTAATGTAATCCTTATACTCAAACTAAAATCATTGTGTGAAAAATGAGGATGTTGTTTTGAAGTGAGGACACTAGTTGCAATACCGAAATATTAGCACATTGGTGAGAAATTGAAGAGGATAGGTGTTAATGCATGGTGAGTCTATGTCATGGTCTGATTTTCAACCTATTCAACCCTAATAGTATAAATGCATAAAAAGATGAGACGATCGTGATTGACACAATGATGCAAAAGCTAAAAATGGATACATTGTACAAGATTTTGAGTGAGTCATAGTGCGTTGTTGCGGACAAAACAAAGAATTAGAGTGAGGGTGCTTGATATACCGTGGTTCTGGTATTTTTAATGCTTTTTTTCCTTAGTTTAGTGTGGTGTCAAAAGCCTTTTGTATTGATTTTTATGTAAGTTCTCTTTATGCAGAAAAGTTGTCCAAGATAAATGCGAAAGTTTTTGAGCAAGAAATGCACAAAAGTTACTACCTACGCAGCTTATGACGGTCCCTCGAGCTTGCGCGTCCGTAGGTGGCAACGTAGTGAAGCTGCTGCAGGAAGATGGGGAGTCGACAAAAGTGGGATTAACAAAATTTCCGACGGACCGTCATGCCTAGACGGTTATCGGCAGGTTCGTCGTTTGATGATCAGAAGAGTAGTCCTAGTACCTTTCCAAGAGTTTAAGTGGTATGAACAGAGACCCTCAACAGACGTCGTGCGTGGAAGGGTATCGTAATACTGTCGTTGAGGGTAATGAAGAGCGAGCAGAATAATTTGTAAAGTACGGGACGACGGATGGCCTTCATCGGCCCGTGTGACACGATGGTCTGTGACCTAGTTCGGTTTTGACAGATTTAAGTAATTAGAGTCCTTCTGATATTAGGTTTAATAGTTAAGAAACTTATTTTTGGGGTTAGACTTTGTGGTGTGAGACTCTTTGTTAGTAACGCTGTGAATTCAGAACCTTTTTGATTGTTACCACTTCTTGGAAATGATTGTTGGTGATTTGTTGATTCTCCAAGTGAATTTCTGATTTTATTCTTTTCTCATCAAAGCAAATGCATGAATTCTTATATTAAAATATTTATGTTATTGTTGATGATGACAATGGGTAAACTAAAAACTCCATGGTTGAATAATCAAGTAAAATCTAAACTTACAAATAACAATTCCAGAATAGTGTCTTGCATGTATTGATAATTCTTTTGTTTAGAAGTCTGTTTAACGGAGGGCCAACGTTAGACTCTTTAATGCTAATTGCCGGACCAAGGAGGTAGATAATAGGAAAAAACAATTATCACATAGATTTAGTGATATACTACTCTATATAGTGTCAAATTGGTACGAGGTAATAACTTAGTCAAATATCGAATACAAGGCTTAATATGAGGTAAAGCGTAAGGTAGGATAGAACACACGTAGACGGACCAAGGTGCAGAGTGAAATTTTTCTAGATGCCGAGACAAGGGATTTAGAAATACATAAATTGTCACTTCATGCAAGATACTAGGAAAAATGGTATAGTTAGGAATTATCAAGTTAGGAACCTGTGGGGAACACGTAAACCTATGTTCCTTTTATTAATTGATTACTCCAACTATTTGATTATGTTAGTTGGTTACTTTCTTTAGTTAGTTATCATTTAATTTAGGAATAACCCCCAACCTTTTATGTCTTTTGTTTTAAGGAATAATTGGCTAAAAGAATTAGTAATAACAGATTAAAGTTAAGTGTGAACTATTTTCATCGTGGTAATGATCCCAACCTCATTAGTTGGGTTCTTTACTTGATACGACCGCTTTACTTTTTATTTTAGAAGTAAGTTTGAGCGTATCACTAGACCATTAGTAATTTAAGTGAGAATTGAATCTCTAGCATTTTTGGAACGTATACAGGGTGATATATGTGGTTCATTCACCCATCATGTGGAACATTTCAATATTATATGGTTTTAATAGTGCATCTACAAGATGGTCACATGTGTTACTATTATCAACACGCAATGTGGAGTTTGCAAGGTTACTTGCTCAGATAAGAAAGTTATGAGTACAATTTCCAGATTATACAATCAAGAAAATTCGTCTTGATAATGCTGGTGAATTTACATCCCAAGCTTTTAATGATTATTGTATGTCAATTGGGATAATAATTGAGCATCCAGTCGCTTATGTTCATACTCAAAATGGTCTAGCGAAATCATTGATTAAACGTCTTCAATTAATTGCTAGACCAATGCTTATGAGAACAAAACTTCCCATTTCATTATGGGTTCATGCTATTTTACATGCAAAAAGTCTTGTGCGGATCAGATTGACAGGTTATCATAAAATCTCCCCATTACGATTGACTTTTGGTCACGAGCCAAACATTTCCCATCTAAGAATATTTGGATGTGTGGTTTATGTTCTAATTGCTCCACCACAACGTACAAAGAGGGGTCCCCAAAGAAGGTTGGGGTTATATGTTGGGTATGAATCTCCTTCGATTATAAAATATTTGGAACCTATGACTGGAGATTTATTTATGACAAGATTTGCTGATTGCCATTTTGATGAATCAGTATACCCTACATTAGGGGGAGAAAATAAGAACCTGAAAAAGGAAATAGATTAAAATGCTAATTCACTATCTCATTTACATCCTCGTACAAATAAATGTGAACAAGAGGTTCAAAAGATAATCCATTTGCAAAATATTGCAAATCAACTGCTAGATGCATTCACTGACCTATCAAGAGTTACTAAATCTCATATTCCAGCTGCTAATGCTCTAATTTGAGTTGACGTCCCGGTAGGATAATTAATTAATATAAATAAGTCTAGACCACTCTTAAAACGTGGTAGACCAATTGTTTTCAAAGATAAAGATCCTTGAAAAAGGAAAAGAGCTAACGATCAAGATGGTCATAATATGAAAGAACCTGCTCAAGAAGAGAAAAGAGACAAACTAATTGATGAAACCTTGGAAGAGGTTCATGCGCTTGAAAATAATGAAGAAATCTCAATAAATTATGTCTCAACAAGAAAAATATGGAATCGAAATGATATAATTGTCGACAATAATTTTGCTTATAATGTTGCTATAGAAATAATGCAACAAAATGAGGATCTTGAACTAGAATCTGTTAAGGAATGTAGAGAGAAATGATTGGCCAAAATGGAAAGATGCAATTCAAGTTGAATTAGCTTCACTTGAAAAAACACGATGTTCGGCCAAAATGGAACGATGCAATTCAGTGGGGTACAAATAGTTTTTTGTGCGAAAACGAAATGAGAAAAATTAAGTCGTAAGATATAAGGCATGACTAGTGGCACAAGGATTTTGGCAAAGGCATGATATTGATTATATGTAGACATATTCTCCTGTGGTGGACGCAGTCACGTTTAGGTATCTTATAAATCAGGCAGTTCATGAAAAACTTGTCATGCATCTGATGGATGTCGTTACAACCTATTTATATGGCTCATTAGTCAATAATATTTTTATTAAAATTCCTAAATGATTAAAAATGCCTGAAATATATAAAGATTCTCGTAAAATTGTTCAGTAAAATTTTATATTCGCCTTAGCGAATACCTATTAAAGCAAGGGTATAAGAATGACCCAATTTGTCCTTGTGTATTTATTAAAATGCCGGGATCTGAATTTGTCATTATAATTGTATATGCTGATGACTTGAATATCATTGAAGCTCGCAAAGAGCTTTCAAAGGCTCTAAAATGTTTGAAAAAGGAATTTGAAATGAAAGACCTTGGAAAGACAAAATTTTGTCTTGGTCTATAAATTGAATATTTTAAAGATGGAGTATTCATTCATTAATTAACATATACTAAAAAAACTTTAAAGAGATTTTACATGGATAAAACACATCAATTAATTACCCCAATGATTGTGAGATATCTTGATATTAATAAAGATCCATTTCGACCTTATGAGAATGACGAAGAACTTGTTGGTTTTGAAATACCATATCTTAGTGCAATTGGTGCATTGATGTACCTTGCTAGTAATTCTCGACCAGATATATCTTTTTCTATAAATTTATTAGCTATATTTAGTACTTTCCCAACTCGAAGACATTGGAATGATATTAAACATATATTTCGATACCTTCAAGGGACCATCAATATGGAATTATTTTAATCAAAAGATCTGATTCGCAATTAGTTCGCCATGCAGATGCAGGATATTTGTCTGACCCACATAAAGGTCGATCTTAGAGAGGTTAGTTATTTACATATGAAGGTACATCTATATCATGGCGTTCAACAAAACAGACTATGGTTGCTACTTCTTCAAATCATTCAGAGTTAATAGCCATCCATGAAGCAAGTCAAGAATGCATGTGGGTTGAGAGTCATACTTCGACAATCAAGGAAACATGTGGTCTTCCCTTAAAAGGAGACATCCCAACAACCTTATTTGAAGACAATGCAGCATATATAGCTCAACTAAAAGGAGGATACATCAAAGGAGATAGAACAAAGCATATTTCACAAAAATTCTTCTTTACTCACGATCTTTAAAAGAAGGGAGAAATAGATGTTCAACAGTCAGTTCTAGTGATAATTTAGCAGATATGCTCACCAAGGCATTACTAACTTCAATCGTTGAGAAACTGAGATACAAGATCCGAATGCGTCATTTCAAGATATTAAGTAATGTGTTAATCAGGGTGAGTAAATATGGTTGCACTCTTTTTCCCTTAACCAATGTTTTATCCCACTAGATTTTCCTGGCAAGGTTTTTAATGAGGCAACAAATAATACGTATTACAAATAACTATGAACTTTTTTGTACATAAACATGCAAGGGGGAGTGTTGTAAATTATGTATGTTTATGGGCCATATTTAACATATGTTTGTAAGTGTTGGCATTTAAATGTCTTCAAAGAAGATTGTCAAATCTCATTTCATGCACCTTGACACTTGTCAAGATAAAAAGCATTCGTTGGCCTATAAATATGTTTGTTAACAATTGAAGAATATAGAGACTTCCTCACATTTTTACTCTTCTTTCTCTTTATATTTTCTCCGATTTAATTTATAACAAATTGTTTTTTTTTGAATTTTTGGAGATTTTTGCGCTAGCATTAGTGATACTCCTCTTCCGCGACTTTATTCCTTCATCTATTTTAATTTTCTTTTCCATGTTCTTTTCCTTTTTTAGGGTTTTTGTGGAGTTTCTTCATTTTGAAGCAAAATTATTTCTGTTGAGTTTTCTCTATTGTTCTTTCATTCATTGATGCTCAATTTTTGATAGTGAATTCAATCAATGTATATTTATGTTTCTTTCTAGTTTAAATTTATTGTTGACGATACTTGATAAAGGAAATTTATGAAAGTAGATTCTCAAATCGGATTACGATCAACATAGAACCAACGAGTTCAATCAAACAAGGTAATGAATCTAAGGAAAGGATCAAGCTTGAAACGAATTTATGGGCGTGGGCTTTATACTGAATGCATACTCCATTATAGATATGAGATCAATGATTTGAATAAAACAAAGATGTCGAGAGAAAATTTTTTGCCTTAAAATGCATCGTGAAGAGAGATTGAAAACAAAGATTTTCTGACGCAGTGTGGACATTGGATAAGAAAGACAAAATAAATACCATTATTATAGTCATTAGTCAAATAATCTATCAAAAATAGCGAGCTTCGCAAAATGAGTATAGTACTCCCTTTGTTTAAAAAAGAATGACTAGTTTGAATTGAAACGGAGTTTAAGAAAAGAAAGATGACTTTTTAATCTTATGATTCTGAATTAAAATTATGTCAAATGTACCAAAATTCCCTTTAATCTTGTGGTCTTAAAAATGCAACGTGAAAAGTACTTAAAGTTAAAGTGTCGCCAGAAAAAGGAAAGGGGTCATTCTTTTTGAAACAATCTAAAAAGGAAATTTGATAAGTCTTTTTTAAATTTTAGTATTTTAAAAACTTTCACAACGTTCAAGTAAAACATAAATAATTATTTTGAGATCAAATACAAGAAATTTAAAATAATATCTATTATGCGATTTTCAAGATTTAACTCATCAAGAGTTGTAATTTGATATAACTAGTTAAAGACTAATTGACTAACTCTCACTTAATGATATAATAATTTTACAACAATGATTAGTTTTCCAATTTATATATGTAAAGAAAAATTCAGCACAAAAGATGTGAAATTTGAGACCAAATATCCATTTTCTTTTCTTTCTATTATAGTAGAATCATGGTTAGCAACACTTGATATCGACATGGTTGTTTTGAAAAGCCACGTGAGGTACACTTTCCTATTTTTCTTCTCCAAATGTAAAATCTTTCATAACTTACTATCTTATTCCATGTGCAAGTACTAAGATTCCTTCTAAGAGCTCATTTCTAAGATACTTCTCTTAAACTCTTCTCATTGACTTATAAGGCCTCTGCATCTAACTATTTAATGAAAGATAAAATAATGGTTACATCAGCCTATACCACATTAGCAACTCAAATATACTATATAGGTACACATGAAAAATCATTAACTTAATTGGAACTTCGTCTGGTTACATACAATCTCAGGTACATCTCTGAATGCTCTTATTACTCTAATGACTTATTCACACTTCATTACTCTAATCTAAAAGTTAGAATCCCATTCTTGTACCACTCACATTCTTTGTAACTAACCTCTTAATTGCTCACTTACTCAATGTCAAACTTACCGGATAAGATCTCAAACTAACATCATCACCCTCATCCTGATCATTTTTTTTATCACGATACTCATCTCAAATTCAAGCTTAGTGTCTAGTACTAAACACAATTATCAGTGCAATTTCTCACATGCTATACTAACTTATGATTAATAGATAAAATTAAGAAGAACTTGCGCAGAAATTCTCCTGACAAGTAGATAATCCTGATCTCAAATGTTGTTTATTTGCAAATTACTGTCACATTGGTTTTCACAAATTAAGTACTATTTATCCACCTACTATACATCATTTCTTAATTAATTCTATAATCATCTAGATTCTATGGGGATCTCCTTTAAAAACTCATAAGCATAACTTAGAGCTATCACCTCATGAATACTGTGCTTCAACACATATACTTGGTCGTCACGACCATAATGACACATAGACATAAAATCCCTTCTAGTTAATGTATACTCCTAACTTATTTTGATTAGTAACCATTCCTCTACCTTATATCATGAAATCTACATAAAATCATCACTTCTTAGTCTGCTATTAAGGAAAAAATCATCACTAATAACTTACTGGGTACATGACTGCAACACTATTAATTCTTATCAGTATTGCCCTTTCTTAGATTATTACTATATTATATTATATATTATATATATTATATATCTATATATATATATATATATCTATACTATAATATCTATATATATTATATAAAATGTGTGTGTGGTGGGTGTGTGGTCGTGTGTGTATTCTTTTAATTTGGGAATTTTTACTAATAGATTATGACATCGCAACTCGTACTATCTATACAGGTGAAAAAAACAACCCAAACATTCTAAAACACACTTCCCTCATAAGGGTATCACCTAAAAAAAGGTTTAGAGAAGAGACTCGGGGAGTACATCTTTCTTTTAGCTCGAACACACAATTTATATGAATAAGATTGCATTCTTTCAAATTGGAACACTCAAGCTCACTCACAGGATTCTCTCAAGCCACTCCAAAGTCTCATGACTTTCTGAAATTTTTGCTAAGATTTACTCATCCATAACGATATTACTTTACTTTTCAACCATCTTGAGTATGAGGGGTAGTCGAATGGACTTGAGAAATGTACGAATCTAATAAGTTCCTTATAACAAAGTTTTATCGCATGATTTAGGGTATGAAAGAAGGAAAATATTTCGTAAATATCTATAGTCCCTTATTTATAAAAGTGGAGGATCTCACTTGACATACCTTCATAGACACCTTAGGACACTTGAGCTCTGGGCTCTGATACAAAGTTAACCTGGATATGGCCAACACTCGAGAACAATCGGTGGTCCCCAAGCGAACCCTTATCTTGGTTGACTGCAAGCGGAAGACTAACTTAAGCACACAAAATCTTAAAACTAAATTAAATCCATTGAACTCAATTACTCAAATCATAAGGTTTGGAAAAGTACTCAATAAAAATACTTATAGTTTGTATAACAACTCAAAAGAAAGTATATATTGAAAGACTCCTAAACTATAACTATATATGTATCCTCTACTATTAAAGAAGGATACCGGGACAAGACCCATGTCATATCGTAACTTCTAAACTAAAAGTAGATGTGAGGTCCTCCAGAATAGAAGGGGGCTTACCCAAAAGCTAACTGAAAAGTAGATTCATCTCAACAAAGCGCCCGTTGATAATCTTGAACACCTGTATATGCATTATAAAAGGATGTAGGTCAAATGACATTAGTAGATTGAATGTATGAGTGTGCAAGCAGAACTAAAAATGTAGATGAATGAATTGAAAGATTGAAAGCACTTAGCTTAATCAATACATATGAAGTAAAAACAATTCAACATTAAAAAAATAGAGACAATAGAAATAATAATAAAAAATATTATACTCTACTTGTGTGGAGATCGATAACCATTACGATGAGCTTAACAATGATACAATATTTCCTTCATGCTGCAAGGTCCATCCAATACTCTTTTGGGGTATGTGATAATATTGTGACTATGGATCCATCTGATAGGCTTTCTTAGAGGTAGTGAGGAGTCATATGAAAAATCAATGCTACCTTATCCTACACTGATTACATAGTTTCATGGGACTTTTGAGTTATAAATACTCTAACTCAATTCGGTACTCGATATTACTCCCAAAATAATTGATATATTTTATGATCAATACACAAAATGGACATTTTTACTTCATTGAAGTACTATTGAAAACATGCACACATGTTTTCATTCTTAGAAGCATCCTCAATAATTGACTTTCAAAGACACTCAAGACTTATAACTTATAATAGGGTTCATTCTGAAATATAGACATGACTAATCAACTGAAGGAACTTGAAGCAAAATGATTTATTTTGCTACAGTATTTTATTTAAAATGACTTATTATGGCTAAAGAGTTCCTACTGTTACAATTATTTTTATGGCGTAGCAAAAATATTATAATTGCACAAAATTTTAACAGTAGCATAAAATGTAGCTATTTATATCATTATGCCACATTTGTAGCAATTCATACAAATACAGGATTTAGCTTATCAAATTAAATTTGGGCTAAGAAATTTGACGAATTTTTAGACAGCCACAAAATTTAAATTTTTATGTCTATAACTAGGTATCAGCTACCAATTTCAAATTCATAGCTTAGATTTTTTAGCAATAAGTATATTTTCTTGTAGTGATTCACTAGGCGATATCGATCATGACCTGCATACATTGGCCAGCCGACGTCGGCCAACAACAAGTTGCATCAACCAAGGTCTTCAAGCATCTAACATGATTTGTCCACATCTAAAAAGCAACATCGGACAATGACATGCAACATCATCCAAGGATACACATGCATAACCGGTGGCGTGCGTGCATCGTTTTAGAGACATCCACGTCGGCAATAGGAGTCACCATTAGCACATGCTTGTGAGCTTTGGGCAAGCGACGTTGTCCAATGGTATGCAACTTCAACTAAGGCCTGGATGCGTCATACATGGCACAACTGACACGCAACATTGGCCAATGAGAGAAGCATCAGCCAATTCCTGCACATAATTATCATTGTGTGAATGCACCGGTTGGCCGACACTCTGCATCGGCCTATGTCAGGTAGCATAAGCCAAGTCGGTGTGCTTTGGGCAAGGGATGTTGTCCAGGCATGTGCAGATCGGCATGGCGACATCAATGTCGGCAGACAAGTGGCAGCACCATCCAGGGAATATTAGCATCAAGAAATTCATATCGGTCAACAACAAGCGGCATTGACCAGTCGACATAGGTCGTAAACTGCCGCATCAGACGTGACCTGTGCACATCAGTCAATCATGGACCGTCCTCATCGGCCATGGCTTCTGAAAATCATTCAGTAGTCATCGAGCTTGCAATTCCTGCGTTGCCCTTGGCGTGCACACCTTAGCCATCCGACGTCAGACGTGGGCTACCCGCATGGGTCGTCACCTACACATTTCTCATCTAACGTCGGTCGTGGACTACCCGCATCGACCGTGGTTTGTGCAAATTGCTTACCCATCTTCGGGTATGGACTGTGAATCTCTCCCTTGGCCTGCAAATAACGGTAAAGAGACATCAGGCAATGTCTTCCCTCATTTACTTTTGCCTACACAATTGTCAGCCGACATCGAGCATGGCCCACTCGCATCTCCTTTGTTGTCGACACAACGTTCAGCCATAGTTGGATGTGGCCTTTCTACATCGTCATTGGCCTCTAAACAATGGTTAGTCGACGTTGGATGAGGCCAACCCACATCACTTATTTGACTGCATACTAAGGTCACCCAACGTCGGATGTGGGCTTCACCTATCGTTCATTGCCTGCACACATTAGTAAGAGACGTCGGACGTGGCTTTCCAGCATCCTCCGTAGCATGCACACATCGTCTAGCCAATGTCGAATGTGTAACACCAAGTATTCTACGTGTACTAGTTCTATATATATACGCTCAAAAATTTCCTTGTGGTATAGTTATGGACTCGGTTTCCTATGCGACTGGTGACAATAGAATATGTTTGAAGTTGTAATATCCTGTGCCTTCCAACACATATACGAACAACTCGACTCAAAAACAATTCAAACTCGGGGTAGTTAAAGGTGGTATTCGATGTAAAAGTTAAAGGGTCAAGTGTGTATTTGTGCTACAATCTAGTAAATAATTTAAGATGGGGAAAATGTTGTAAAACAATTGAGGTGCTTGCTTGACTAAGCTGTGGTAGTAGGTGACAAGTAGGTGATGCACCTACATAGAATTAGTGGACTGCATTTTAAGAGAAAAAGGGCCAGCAAGTGATGCACCTACTTAGAATTAGTGGACTGAATTTTAAGTTAAAAGGAGCAAGTAGGTGATTCACCTACTTAGAATTAGTGGACTAAATTTTAAATTAAAAGGAGCAAATAGGTGATGCACCTACTTAGAATAACTGGACTGAATTTAAGTGAAAAGAGAAAGTAGTTGATGCAGCTACTTAAAAACATGTGGAAGAAACTAAGGAGGTGATGAACCTTCTTGCTTAAAGTGAAGGACCATGTTATTTCCCAATTTATTAAAGGGAAAACATCCAAAATGGCCTCTAAAGCATCAAGCTTATGATATCTCGTTCATATAACTTATTCTCTAGAATTACTCCAAGGAAAGCCATAAAAGCTCCAAAGAGTTCTGTCTATAGCTTCACCATTAGAATTTGAAGGAAACAGGTGTTTTAAAATTACAAGTTGGTAGAACATCTCCATGTTAAGGAATTTAAGTGAATAATATGAATATGATCAAGGTAAGGGGAAGAGGACAACCAAAACCTTAAAGAATCCAAGTCTTGGCAATTGAGGTTTCTGTCTACCAAGGTAACAGGTGGAGATTTTCATCCCTCTCTTGTTCTTACATTATTTCTAAAAGTTTGTATGTGTTAATGAACTATCGAGTGTTGCCTCTGTATAGTGTAAGCTTGGTGAATGTTTAGGAAGAAGGTTCTTGTAGGGACATGAATAGAGTGGAGTCCCCATAAATTTTGATTGTGAGCTCGTTTTGAGAATCTAAATGTTAGTTGGAATTCACAGGATGTTGATCGGAAGTCATGAGTTCATATTTCAATTTCTACATTGTGAGGATTAGGACTGTTTTGTCTATCATGAAAATAAGAGGGTCTTGCTGGATATTTAGAGAAGTCATGAAAACTAGTTAGAGGATAGAACATTGAATGTGTAGTGATACACCACTTAATTGAGTGTTGCATGAGCTTACTTCCTGCCATTCCTTTAATACTGTTTTCTAGACATGATAAAGCCTGAGGGGTTTTGGAGAACCTTATAAAAATAATTAGTGGAAAATGGATAGAAGAACTCTGGATGGGATCAATTATGGATACACTATCAATTACTGTTTTGGTCTGATCAAATAGCCAAAACTTGTCTAAAAACTAATATTAGTTTTTATTATTTACTCCATTGTAGATAAAATAATCTGAAAGTAAGATGATTATCCCATTGTCATAACCATTGTTGTGAAGAAATGTATGTAAGGCTATTCGATTTCCTATTTCTTTGGCATGAATCCAACACTTGTAAGCTTTCTAAGTGCTCTTAGGTTTGACTGATCCATAAATGCCGTTTGTACTCCTTAGAGAATTAAAATGAGCACTCTAATATGAGTTTGTTACTAAATGTGTGTGTTTACTCTACCAAGTATTAGCATGCAAGGTTTAATATTGTTTCATCGCCAAAGTACCCCTGACATATATTTCCCTTATATAAGTCAAAGTTATGCTAGATTACACCTGATACAATATGTTTATAGGATGGATACACGATCTGCCCATATCTTGCCAACTTGCTTTACTAGTCTAATCCATTATATATGTCATATTTTCACATGTTCATGTATTCCTTTTATTGGTTAGTACTCCCATTGTGTTAGACTATTATATTAGCTCACAAGATTTCTACTTGCTCTATTGTACATTTATATATATGTACTTTCTTGGAATATGTAACATCCTTAAGTTGAATTTGTCCACTTTCTTCCTTGGTTCCACTTTCATGTATACCTTGTCTTTGATATTAGTTGGTGAGTATTGGCTATAATATAGAGTTCAAATCTCTTGGCTAAAAGTTATATGTCTTCACTTAGTAAGTTCTTCAATGAGATGTCAAAAATGCGTACTGATTCATAGAAGTATTACCTTGGTGTTATATTTGCTTCCGACGTCATTGTCATTATCGTTAGTCCATATTCGTATGTCTTCTACTACTGGTTCATAGTTCCAAATCTCAACAATGATTATGACCACCAAAACATCAATCCCAAATGAGTTATATCAACAAAAGAACAATCTCAAAGAGTTATTGTTATTGAAAGTACAATCTCAAAAGATTTATGAACATCAAAGCAACAATATCAAAGATAAAAAAAATCTAAATGAAGCAATTTGTATAATTATGGGTGGCAGCCTAGGGGCAAAGCCTAGCATGGGTCGATCACACTTGGTATAGAAGGTTGGCAACTCAGGGGAGAAAGCCTAGCATGGGACAATCCCGATTGGTATAAGAGGGTGGCAGCTCAGGGGCGAAAGCCTAGCATGGGCTGATCCGAATGTGTGGAATTATGAGGTCAGCATCCCAGGGTTAAAATGTTTAGCATGGGTCATCCTCTCCTACCACTAATCAGCTGGTCATTTGTATCATATGGCTTACAAAAATTATAACGCACATAAAATTAAAGAAAAGAATAACATATAGAATTCCATAAGTATAAGAAAAGGTGGTCTAATCCTTATATCTATTGGCATTTGGTTTCACTTGAGATCTCATGTAGAATATGGTTGTATTATGCTTTACATATTTAGTACATTATTTCGTACTAACATCCCTTGTTGGGTAGTTGCATTTCATGCTACAGGTACAAGTATTCAAATGTAGATCTCCCCAATAGAAGCACAAAATACTAAGCTGTTGTTGGTGAGCTCCAGGTTTATCGGGGCTTTGCCGAGTCTTTACTATGCGTATCATCATAACATGGATTCCAATAGAGGCTTTGTAGACATTGTAAAGCTATAATCTGTATTCATAGTTTAACTTGTCAGATGTATAGGTTCATCTAGTCAACATGTGTTGTATATAAGGATTTTCATCAATAATCTGCATAATACTTTACTTTCTCATCATAGGTTACTTCTAAAGCATTTGTTCATAGGGTACTTGTCAGCTTCACCTAGAGTTGGGGTGTGGCAGAATGTGTCCTACCAACATCATCCGTATCCTGCACATATAAGTTTACCGAGGTCAAACGTGTCTTTATCACATCACCTTTTGCTTGCACATATCAGTCAGGAGATGTCACGCTTTTTGTGCCTCCATCGACTTTGTCCTGAACAACTGTCAGGCGATGTCCGACGTGGACTGCTTGAATCGTCCTTGGACTACAATCAACAGTCAACCAACATCGAGAGTTGCCTGCCTACATTTCCTTTGGCCTTCACACAATCGCCATTCAACGTCGAACGTGGCCTACCCACTTCACCTTTGGCTTTCACACAACGATCGATGATGTTAGACGTGGGCTTCCAACGTTGTCTACATTGTCCGCAACCTGCACATATTTGTTTGTCGTAGTTGAACTTGTCCTGATAGCATCATCCGTAGCCTAAACATATTGTTCTGTTGACGTTGAACGTGGCCTATCAAAATCGTCCATAGCCTGCACATATTGGTCTGTTGAAAACGAATGTTTCATGTGAGCATAGTGCATTGCTGACACACATTGGCCTAGCGATATAGGCCAACGAAAGACATTATCAGTAAAGTCCTATATGCACAAACATAAAATGTGTGTATCTGGCAAGAGATGTCAGCCTTCTGCATGCGGCATCAACCATGGCCTGCACACATAAGTCATGGCGTATGTGCAATCACTCAGTGACATCGTTCGTGGCTTGTGTGCATCGGCCAGGCAAAATTGATCAATGGTAGACAAAATCATCCAAGATTTTCATGCATCAGCAATGGCATCTGTGCATTGACTGGGCATCATTGATCCTGGCCTGCATGCATTGGCCAAGCGACGTCTACACATGACTTGCAACTTCATCCAAGGTCTTCACGTATCTGACGTTGTTTGTGCACATTTGGCAAGCAACATCGGACAACAACATGCAACCTCATTCAAGTTTTGCATGGATAATCCGTGGTATGTGCGCATCAGCTAGGCGACATAAATGTCATTAATGGGAGGATCCATTAGCCAAGGCTTTTATGGTTTGAGCAAGCGATGTGGGTCATTGGAAGGCGTCACTAGTCAAGGCATGCACACATCTGACTTGGTATGTGCATATCAAGCAAGCGATGATGGCCATTGGAATGCATCATCTGCGAAGGCCTTCACACATTAATCATAGTGTGTGTGCTTGGCAGAGCAACCATTGCATCTTCCGACGTCAGGCAACATCAGCGAAGGAAGATGCGCTTTGGGAAAGTGATGTTGGCCAACGAAAGGCAACATAAGTCTTTGCATATGCATATCAGCAAGGGGACATCAGCGTTGGGTGACGACAGGCAGTATCAGCCAAGGCCTATATTCTTCGGGTAAGATACATTGACCAACACGAAGAGGTATTGGCAAGGCTACATTGGTTATAGACTACCACATTGGTTGTGGCGTATGCACATTGCTCAGTCGACGTTGAGTTGGACTGGTCCTGGCCTGTGCACATCACTGAGCATTTGTCAAGTTTGGCCTTCTCGTATTACTCTTGATCTGCACAGAATGGCCACTCTATATTGAATGTGGTCTACATGCATTTTCCATATCTTGCATGTTTCTCAACTAGTATAGGATGTGGACTGTATGCATCGATCGGGATTTGTGCACATCATCTTCGCCGTCGTCGGGTGTGGACTGGTTGGATCTCCCTTGATCTGCAAAAATGGTTAGGATACATCGGGTGTTGTTTGTTTCCATCGACTTTGTCCTGCACAATTGTAAGCCAACATCAAGCATTTCTGCGCCCATCACCTTTGGCCAGTAAAAGTTTCAGCAAATATCGAGCGTGGCAAAAACTTTGATTTGCACAAAATGGTTAGTTAACGTCGTATATGGACAACACTCATCCCCTTTTGTATGCATACAATGATCGGCCGACGTTACCTGTGGCCTACATCTATATTTTGTGGCCTGCACACATCGATCCGTCGACTTCATACATGGCCTCTATATCCTGCACAATCGATCTACAAACGTCAGATGTGGCCTGGCTTCATCACCTCAGACCTGCACATATCAGTTAGGTGACATGGGGTGTTTCCTGCCCCCATCGACTTTGGCCTATAAAACAATCAGCCAACGCCAGGCGTAAACAACCCGCATCGTCCTTGGCTTACACATCATGATCAACCAATGTTGAGTGTTGTCTGCCTGCATTGCCTTTGGCCTACACAAAATGGTTAGACAACATCAGGTGTGGACAGTTTGCATTGCCTTTTGCCTGGACACAAAGGTCAGCTGAAGTCAAACGTGGTCTGCCTTCCTCACCTTTGGCCTGTACAGAAAGGTGTGTCGGCATCAATTGTGGCCTGATAGCATCATCCCCACCATGCTCACATCGGTTTCTCATGTCAAAAATGGCTTGCACACATCAGTCTGTAGACGTCACATCTGGTCTGCCAGTATCGTACGTAGCCTAAAAATACCAATCTACAGATGTCTACCAACGACATACAACTTCAGCCAAGGATTGCACGCATCTGACATGGCATGTACATATCTGGCAAGCAATGTTGGCCAATGGCATGGATCTTCACTCAAAGCCTACACGCACGAATGTGGAGTGTCCATATCTTGCAAGATTAGTCGGCCAATGACATGCAGGTCAGCCAAACATGCATGCACAGACGTCGCATGTGCGCATTTAGCAAGAAACATCGTCCAATGACATGCAACATTAGCCAAGGCCCTGCATGCATAAGCGATTTCGTTTGCACATCGATTAGATAATTTCAGTCGTAGTTTGAGTGTAACAACTAGGGGACATCAGCTATGGTCTATGTGCGGCGAAGTGACAACGGCCGACCACAGGTATCAATAGCCAAGGTGTGCGCGCATCAATCATGACGGGTGAGCATCGACTCATGGATATCAGTCCTGGCCTACGCATAATGGCCAGGAGACATCGTCCAATAGAAAGAAGAATCATCCAAGGCCTGCACGCATTAGTCTTGGCATGTGTGCTTTGACTGGGAAAATTTGGTCGTGGTCTGCATGTTTCAGCCAGGTGACATCGGCCAACGACATGAAGCATTATACAAAGTCTTCACGCATCTTATGTGGCTTATGCACATCTGGAAACTCACGTAGAACTACAACATGCTGCAATATCAAAGGCATGCACACATAACTTGTGGCATCTATGTGTCTGCTGAGCGACATTGATGTCGGCCAATGGCAGGCAGCATCAACAAAGGATTGTGCGCTTCTAGTAAGCAATGTCGACCGATAAAAAGCATCAGCCAAGGCCAGTACGGATCAGATATGGCATGCACACATTATGGCAAATGATATTTGTTGATAGAATGCAACATCAGTCAAGGCATGCACACACCTACCGTGGCATTTGTGCATCGACAAGTGGTTATTTGCATTGGACAACATCATGAAACATCAACAAAGGCCTTTTTGCTTCAGGCAAGCAACAGTTTCCAATGAAAAACATCATCTACAAAGTCATGCACGCGTTAGCCGTGGTGAGTGCACATCGGCAGGTCAACTTGGGCATCGGCCAACGACAAGCAGCATCAGCAAAGGCCTCTGCGCTCTGGGGAAATGACATCGGTCAATGACAAGTAGTAAAAGCTAGAAGATATTGGTAGTGGACTAACACATCAGCCGTTGCCTATGCATATTTCTAAGTTGACGTCTGGCTATACTTGTCGTATTGTCGTAGCTTGTGCACATCACTTAGTGGTCGTCGATCTTGACCTTCTTGTATTTCCCTTCTCTGCACATAACGGTCAACCGGTATCAGATGTGGGCTGCTCGCCTCTGCTGTAGCCTTCAAATTGCTTAGTCCACATCAATTTTCGACTGCCCGTATCAACCGTGGTTTATTCAAATTATTGAGCCATTGTCGGGCATAGATTGCCTTCATAACCCTTGGCCTGCAGGCAACTATCAGCGATATCGCACGTTGCCTGCCCCCATCGCCTTTGTATTGCACAACGGTGAGCCAACGTCGCTGATGGCCTTCCTACATCGCCTTTGGTATGCACAAAACTGACAACTGATGTCAGACGTGGCCTTCCCTCATTATCTTTGGCCTACAGTAAATGATTAGCCGACATCAGACATGGACTGCCCACATCACCTTTTGCATGCACACAATAATCAGCTAACGTCGGACGTGGGCAGCACCTATCATCTGTGGCCTACATATATCGGTTAGTCGATGTTAGTCGTAGCCTGCCAACATCATCCGTAGGCTACACACATTGGTCTACCGACATCAGACGTGTCCTGCAAGAATCTTTCATAGCCTGTGCACATCGGTTAATTGATGTCGGTTAATGGCAGACACATCAACCAAGGCTTGCACAAATCGGTTATTGCGTTCATGCATTGGTTGGGCATCATTTGCATTGACCAAAATCAAACAACATCAACCAAGGCATGTGCACTTCGGGCAAGCGACGTTGGTCAACAATAGGTAGCATCAGCCAAGGCCTCCATGCATCAATTGTGGCGTGTGCAGATTGTCAATATACATCGGTGTCGGCCAACAACATGAAGGATCATCCAAAGCGTGTGTGCTTCAAGCAAGAGATGTTGGCCAATAAAAACCGACATCAACAAAGCAACATTAGTCATGGACTTCTGCATCGGTTGTTGCCTGTGCACATCGCTAGTCGATGTCACGCTTGGACCGGATGCATCGACCATGGCATGTGTACATCCTTTAGCATTTTTCAGGCTTGCCCTTCCTGCATTGCCTTTTGCATGCAAATAATAGCCAACCTTCATCGGACAAGGGTTCCTCGCATTGGTCATAGCCTGCATATAGATTAGCTTATGTCAGTTGTAGACAACCCGCCTCTATGGCTTATGCATATTTATTTGTGAATCTTTTGCATTAATTTTATTAGTTTTGTATTTTTCCTTCTTTTATTAATTAATTACCCATTTTCTTGATTTAACAAACAAAAATAAATGTAAAAAATTATTGAAATTATTGAATTTGAGATAACTATATTTATTTGTGAATTTTTGGCATTAATTTTATAATTTTACTCATTATATAATCTAACCCTTTTTTGTTTCGAAAGTAACCATACAAAACATAAAAGAAAATGTTTCATTGCAGGGGGTTACTATAATGATTTTTGCATTTTATTGGTGTTAATTTTGTTGTAGAAAAAATATTATTTTGGCATTTCTTTATTCATTAATGTTTGCCTCGTCTATTTTTTTTATACGTAGTCGCGCATCGTGATCTAGTACCGTAAGGTCCGGGGATTGAATTTTCTTTTTAAGGTCCAAGGATTAACGAATATTAGGCAAGGATTTATTTCCAAGTGATATTAACTTTGAGTTGGCTCATGTAAGTTTGTCCTAACTTGAAAGAAGTGATGGATGAATTATGTCGAATTTGGAGTGATTTAATCTAATGGCCCCACCCACTCATAATTGGTGGTGCTAATTAGGATTAATTTAATCCAGTGGGCCCCACCATCAGGCCAAAATTAAAAGGGGATCAGAGTGTGAGCTGCCTTAGTGGACAGTGTAAGGGTGGCTGCTGGCCGGTCCACTTCATACTAAGTAAATGAGGTGGAGAATCCCCTCCATTCTAAATAAAGGTGGTGGAAATGCATTGCTGCATATCATCTTCTTCTTCCCACTTTTCTTAGGCACCATGGAAATGGAGAACCAACCCTGCATAACCTCTTGCCCGCAGTCGCAAATATTTTGGTTGTATCTCCTTTTGGTTGTGTTTAAGTCGTTAAATCCTTTTTAATTACATTAATTTTAAGAAGTGGGTCGTGCCCAGTACTTAGGAGTTTGGTTTGTATATTGAATGTGCTCAGTAGGAATGGAAACCATATCGGATTATTTAGTGGTGTCGGTTTTGGTGCTTGCTGTTTTGGGATAAAGCAGACGGCAGGAAATGTTATTTTGGCATATATGTATATGTTGAATGTTGATTAATGAGTATATACTACCAGGATGAATCGTATAGGTAGATTGTTGCGATTATAAAACATTTCGCCTCATTGTGTCGTTGCTTTCGCTGCTATGGTTTGCCGAGATTGGACCTGTTTTGGGAGGCTTTTAATATGAGTCGTTGGGTTATACGTTTTATTGGGTATTGTGTGGATATTTGGGTTGTTGCTTCGATGGGGACCGAAGTAGGAATAGGGAAGTGCTTGCCGAATTTTTTTCGTTAGATTATTGCTATCTTACAGAAATAAGAGCGTTTTTATCTTAACTGCGGCACGATTGTTGCTTTTTATAGATAATAGCTTGACAGTACATTTGGACGGGCGGCTCGATTATAAACGTATGTAACCGTCCCTTCTTCTTTGTTTGTCATGACTTTTTAACAATAAGCGAAAATAGATACCGACAGGTTTATACTTAACCTCTAGAGCGTCTAGGTGACGTTATTCCCTTATTCTTAGCTTCCACAATTCTTCCTCTATATATCTGCTATGTCTACGGCTATGAGGATCTCCCTATCTTAGGTAGGGGCTTCTTAGAGTCTTGAATTTTAACTTTTCCATATACGTATTAAAGGTTTTCGAGAATCTTGAGACAACATTAATCTTTGGTAATACATCCTTACTGGTTTTCAACGTTGAATTGTTCTCATTTAGTTATATAAATGATTTTAATTGCAATGTTGCTCATACATATCTGCTCGTATGCATAGAGTCATTTATCATTTCACTCCCGAGTCCCGGACCCGTAACTGTTTGTGCGGATTTCTTGCATATGTCCCGAGTTTCCTCACCAGAAGGCGGGTAGTTATTGTATATACCTTATTGGGTGATGTGGCTGGTTTAATGATGATGCTGACTGATATGACGTGAATGATTATTTTGTCAGAGCCCCTTACTAGGAAGCTGGGCACCTTATATGTTTAAAGATATGCAATGATTTTCACTTAAAAGTGTGGCATGTGTAGCGCATATTTTGTTTCGACTGCCATTGGGGGTATCCTCCGCGCAGTCTTTAACTTATGCTTTACATCATACCAGTCATTGTCCTACTGACCCCCCTTCTCCTCGGGCTGTCGTGTCTAAGCCCTATATCTATATTTTGGATAATGCTGGACATGGTTTGTTTGGGCGCCTTCGCTTGTACGTACAGTGGCCCTGTCGGTGGTGCTTACATCATGGTGTATTGTGTATGGCGCGCTTGTCGGCTCTCGTATGCTGTTATGGTTGCCGGGTTTATGATTCTTATGAGACAGGTCCGCATCTTATATATATAATATGACGTTGGGGTAGGCTGATTTGATTAAATTCCATATTAGTCTTAGTTTCAGTTGATTAATACTCTAGCAGGTTTGTATTGGGTGTCCAAAACGGAATAGTCACTAGCCCATCGGGTGGGGTCGTTACCCAACCGTGGTCTCAGAGGCGGTTCTTCCATCGGATTTGTCTACATACCGTGATCTAGTAGAGTCTTGTTTATTCGGTGTGTTTGTGCCCCAGCATCTATAAACGACAGCTACAGACTTTAGGATGTCAATTCTTTCCTTCTTATTCTAGATCGTGCATAGAGCTATATTCACAGGAAACCTCGCTAACGAATTCCGTGTTTTTTCAGCTATCCTTCAAAGAAGCGACATCCGCCTAGAAGGGAAACTCGGTAATCAGAAGCGGACTAGTCCACCCGGATAGTTACTGGGCCCGTGCCCAGTCGAGCCTGGTAATTAACTATGCTCCAGCGGAGAGCGTCTGCTTACCGTCACCACTCCCCGCCAGGTAGCTTAGAGCACAACCTCCAGTCGGTGGACACCACCAGCCCTGACCCACCACTGAACATCCAGCTCCTCAGTCAGGGCGTAGTATAGGGCCATAGTAGATGCGTGTTTCATGCCTGAACTAGATGGTAGTGCAATCAGGCTCCAGGCATGGACTAGGAGTTGATTCATGCGGACGCTCATATTTAGGCTCGTGACTTCTTTAATTGTAATCCTCCCTTAGTTCTTTGGGCAAGGCCTCCCGATGATCCGCAAGAGTTATATCGGCAGATGCAGCGTACATTGAGGATATCACGGCTTCGGAGACTATCTTTGATTGGCTAGTATCACTTTGCGGATGTGCTATTAATTGGTATGATCTTGGGGTTATCTAGGGTGAGGGTGCTCGCCACAGTATGGGATGAAGTTGTGGGGCTTTCCAGGGCCACTCTTCCTGCGCTCCAGAGATGAGTCGAGCTAGAGCGATAGATTCTTGCTATTGAAGCAAAATGGTAGGAGCGTTCGAGGTAATAGCCTCGATTTTGATTCATGCTATGCCTTCGCCTACTATTTTTGGCTGATATGCGACAAGTACAATCGTTAAGTGATGGGATTGGAGACATTACTGATTGACGGTTTATGGCAGTGAACCTTCAGCCATTTATGACGCATTCCATGTGCAGGCATATGCACAAGGTGAAGGATCGGCATCGCGGACGTCGCCAATAGAGGATTATATAGAGGCCACCAGCAAGAGGCTAATCACAGGTTCTTCTCTGACCGTTTCGAGCGGCATCTCCAGCAGCATGTTAGATTTTCTTCCCGCCCAGCACAGAGGCACCCCCCGACCGTTTTCATGGTAGGGGGTCATCGTATGGTATTTCGAACTGGTCAGAGCTCTAGCAGCTCACGTGGTCACAGTGGGCAGGGGTTTGAGCCGATTTGAGCCACCTTTGCCCTCGGTGTTTCTCGTTGTAGTCCCATCCTGGGGAACTTCGTTGGCACGGTGGCGTGTTGTTCTTGCGGCCCCGGTCAGGGCCATACTAATAGGGTTCACCTTAGAGGTATTGCAGATGGTATGGCAAGCCTACGGGTCCGTTGCTGGTTCACAAATCTTGTTCTTGGCTATGCGCCCTAGCGGGCATGGGTATCAGGCGCGCAGCCCGTGTTAGAGACGTGGTGGAGCTTCCATGTCTAGCGTCCCTCAACCGTATATATCTTTGATAATAGGCAAATCGAGTAGCTCACCTAATGTATCACAGGTATATTATCACTTTCTCCCCGTGTGTATCATTGATAGACCAGGTTTCCACCTATCATATATATAGTCTCCCTTTTTTTTCTACTAAGGACGGAATAGAGTCAGTTGCAGAACCATTTGAGTACTACAACACCTGTAGCGATTTTGTATAGCTATGCGAGTAATATAGGATTGTTCAAGTTGTTATATATAGTCGTCTACTGTAGAAGATATATAGAGTTTAATATTATTGAGTTTGTGATATTTCAAGGCACTGGATTGGTATGGCTGCCTTGTTATGCTATGTTTGAATTGCAGAGGAAGATCGGTTCGAGTTTCAAAATTTCTAGGGGACCGAGTAAGAGTGGAAGGAATACATACGCTCGAGTAAGTTTCATTTCATACCTCGAGCCGGGAAATGATTTAAAAAGGCTTATTTACCATCTGATTCGGGTGCTTACAAAACCGAGGCACCGACTCTTCAACAGTCCTCGGTAGTTACTCGAATTTCCCCGATGTCTTACCGAGGAGGAACTCCAGGCCTTCTCCTCTAGAACGGGGATAGATTTACTATATTACTTGACGAGCCAGATAACCCTCCTATCTATAACCTCTTAGTATAATGGCACCTTGCTGAGTTTGACAGATTTGAAGAGCAATTGAGGGAGTTTTAGCCTATAAAAAAGGAGCTTCTCAGCCTATACCGTCACCTATTGGGGAGGCACCGGTACTTTTTTGTGAGGAGGAAGGATGGGTCGTGCTGATGTGATTGATTTTAGGCAGTTGACACTTAACAATAAGAACAGGGTCCCTCCCAGTATTTGACGATCTATTTGACCATGTTGCAGGGTGCAAAGTGTTTTCAAGAATAAGACTTGCGGTCAAGCGTTCATCAGTGTGCGGATAAGGGAGGAATATTCCAAAGACGGCAATTTTCCGGACCCTAATGGGCTTTGAGTTTTTAGAGTGCTGTCTTTTGGCTGATAATTCGCTCTCCACGGTGTTCAATGGATTTAAATGAATCGAGTTTTTAAACTCATTCCTTGATATTTTGTTGTTGTAATTTCTAGACGATATTCTGTCTAATTCACTTCAAGAAGGAAGCAATCAGACCATACAGGACTGGACTTAGGGAGCCTTCAAGCGACCAGAAGTTGATGCTAAGTTTTCTAATGCGAGTTCTGTTGACCTTCATTGGCATTCTTGTGCATATCTTGGAGCGGATGGTATTTTGTACGTAGACACAGCCGAAGTTTGAGCGGTAAAGACTATGCCCACCACGACAACCTAACTGAGGTAAACCGGCTTTCTGGGCGTTAGCAAGATAGTACACAGGAGATTCGTAGCAAGTTTGCCTCAATTTCACAGTTCATCGCCTTTGACAGAGGCTCACTCAAAAGGCAGCGTCCAGTGGATGATGGCTTGTGAGCGAGCTTCCCTGCTATTAAAAGACAATGACTACAATCCCAGCTCCAGTCCTAAATCTGCCCGGAGGACCCAGACGCTATGTATTTATTGTGATGCTTCGTGTTGGGCTAGGATGTTATTTATGCAGCATGGCAAAGTTGCCTATCCTCCCGACACTTAGGATCATAAAGAACTATCCTACTCACGATCTGAGTTGCGGTCATTGTTCAGCCTTGAAGATAGGAGAGCATATTTATATTGTGTCCATGGGACATCTATACATATCATAAGATCTCCACTACATCTTTAAACAAACGGAGTTGAACGTACGACATAGGCCGGTGGTAGAGTTGCAAAGGCTATGATGTTGATATTTTATAGCCTCCAGGAACGCTCAATGTTGTAGCAGATGCTCCTTGCGTAAGTCCATGGGTAAGCTTGACACTGTACACCAGAAAGGAGGGATTATGTTCGGGGATCAAACGGCTATCCCCGCTTGGATCCGGCTAGCTGAATTCGAAAGATAGTGGGGAGTTTTTGTATTTGAGAGGTTGCTTAGGGCTCCTCAATCATAGATGGGTAAAGAGATCACCTACAAGGACCCTAATTCTGGCACGTAATAAGCTGCCGGCTCTTCAAAGAAACCCCCATTTAAGGTTACACCTACGGAGTGTTACGATATGAAGGCAGATTGTGTGTACCCTATCTGCGTTGCTACGACGGCAGGTTATGGGAAGGCCACTCTGCCCGTTTTCTATGCACCCAGGTCAACGAAAAATGTATCATGAGCCTCATATGCTTATAATTGGTGGATGGCTGAAAAAAGGACAGTCGATTTTGTTGCTCAGTGCCCCGAAATTGTCAACAATCAAGATCGGAACATCAAAAGCCGGGTGGATTATTACAAGGATATAAAGAAACGACTTGGAATGGGAGATTAATTACTAGGGAAACTTCCTTACAACAGGCTTACCTCCACTACAAGTTCCTCAACGGAAGTATGACTATATGGTATTGTAGATAGCTGACGCATCCGTCCCCGGTCTTCCAATCAGGACTACTTTTCGGTTAGAATAGTGAGACTTCATGGGTTCCACGTCCCTTATATCAACAGGGATCTCATTTACACCAACTTGGGAGAGCCATTTCAGAAGGCGATTTGGGAACCGTGCAAACCTTACACACACATTTCACCCTCAGATCGATGGCAAGCTACCTACTATTCGACACTGAGAAGATATGTGCGGGCCTGTATTCTTGACTTTCAAAGGTCAGTTGGAATGACCACTTGCCGCTCATTGAGTTTGACTATAAGATATAGCTACCATTCTAGTAACCAGATGGCCAGACCGACGTGCTTATTGGGAGAGTGCAGAATCACGTTGGTTGGTTATATGTTGGCGAGACTAAGTTAATAGGGCCCGGATGTATTCCAGCAACTATTGGCAAGGTTGAACTTATTCAAGAAGATTGTAGCACCCAGAGGTGCGACCAAAGGCAGCAGATAAATCGGGCGTCGAGATTTGGAGTTTCGATTGGTGATGGGTATTCCTGAGGTATCACCAGGAGGGGGTGATGAGAGTGGCAGTAAGGGGAAGCTCAGTCCAGATACATTGGGCCTTATCATATTGGTTCGTATATAGCAAGGTTGCCGCTAATGAGTCTGGATCTACCATCTAATTTGGAGGCGGTACATCCACTCATGTAATGATGCTACGTAAATTATTGGTGATCCTTCTTAGTATTCCCCGTAGTATGATATTCAGGTAACAGAGGAGGTGTCATATGAGGAGAAACCCGTTGGCTATACTATTTGTCCTCTGTTAGAAGGTTACTACTAGATTGGCTTTCGTCCAAAGTGTGTGTGGCAAATAAACAATAGGGATGAGATGACCTTGGGAAGCCAAGAAACAAATGAAGAATAAGTATCCTTACATGTTCCCCCCGTACCTTCATGTAATTCAATTCTAGCTTGACTATATTATAGATAATGAGATTAGGTCGCTGTGAGTCATCTGTAGTTACAGGATGAAAGGTTATAGGTATAACTTTAGAGAGACCTCGCTGGCAATACTTGTGTTGCAAGACGCTAACTTAACCGTCGAATGGAAGAATGTTCCGAAGGGGGGAAGGATTTTAATGCCTCATACTTTTGTTTATTACTAGGGTCGCCTCTTGATCTAGTTTACGTAAGTCCGTGGATGAGATAGTTATTTTAATTTCCAATGTGATTAAGAAATATAGGCAAGGATTTATTTCCAAATGGATTTATAGATTGGCTAATGTAAGTTCAGTAACTTTAAGTGAGGATTAATTAGTGTCTCATTTGGCTTGGATTTAAGCCAAGGGCCCACCCCTCATAATTGGTGGCTGATTAGG
Organism: Solanum habrochaites; assembly: GCA_027704765.1. Taxonomy (NCBI): domain Eukaryota; kingdom Viridiplantae; phylum Streptophyta; class Magnoliopsida; order Solanales; family Solanaceae; genus Solanum; species Solanum habrochaites. The sequence continues at coordinate 5,500 of JAKWJA010001623.1, read as the reverse complement.
ATTAATTAACTCCCGTGGCCACCAACTCAAGACAAACAATTAAAAAGGGATCAGATTGGAGCTTGCCTTAGTGAACAGGTTAGAGACGGGGGGCTCCTCCACTTCATCTTTAAATGAGGTGGAGAACTCCCTCCATGCTAAATAAAGTGGTTGAATGCCATCTGCTGCATATCACCGTTTCTTTTCCCACTTGTCTTAGCGCCATGGAAATGGAGAAACCAACCCCTGCAAGCTCTTGGCCGCCACGGCAACTAGTTGGTTATAATCTTCCTTGTTTGGTGTGTTAATTCTTTTAGAAATACCTTGGTTACTTCATCCATTATTGTAAGAAGGGGGCGTGACATAGCTTAGGAGTGTTGTTTTTTTTTTTTAGTTGATGACTGTAGCTCAATTATACGGAAACCATAATCGGATTATAGTAGTGTCGTGTTTGGGTGCTTGGACTGTTTCTATGTTCAAGTCAAACTGCAAAAAATTCCGTTTTGGCATTATGTCTAGTGTTGAATGTCTGATATATCTACTCCCAGGATGAATACGATACTGTCAGATGTGTTTCGAATTAATAAAATGAGTTATCGCTCGGTGTGTCGTTGCTTCGCTGCTATGGTTTGCCCGGACGGAACTGTTATGGGAGGGGCGGTTTAATATGATTTCGTTGGGTCTCTATGTGTTATTGTAGTGCGTGGATAATTGGGTTGTTTGTCGATTGGGACGAAGTAAGAAAATGGGAAGTGCCTGCCGAATTTTTCGTTAGATTATTCTACTTACAGAAAGTAAGCGAGATGTTTTATATCTAACTGCGCACCGATTTTGCTTGTTAGGATTAATAGCTTGACAGTAAATTATTGGACGGCGTCTCGATTATCCGCAATGTCCATTGTCCCATTCTTTCTTTGTTTGGCAGACTTTTAGGAAAATAAGCGAATACCAACAGGTTGACTACTTACCTCGAGGAGCGTCTCTGTGCGTATATTCTTGCTTTCCCCACCAATTAGTCTCTATATATCGCTATGTCTAATCTATGATGCAATCGCTCGTATCTAATGGTACGTGCTCTCTTAGAGGCATAGAATTTTACGTTTCCATATCGTTTAAAGGTTCTATCTTATAAACATTCATCTGTGGTAATACGCGGGCGGTTCACGTTGATTGTTCTATTGGTTATAAGAAGTGATTTTATATTGCATATGGTTCTCTAATATTCTGCTCGCATGAGTCATTTATCATTTCACCGAGTCACCCGGCCGTGTAGTTTCGTCGCGGAGTTGCTTGCATATGTCACGGTTTCCTCAAGAGGGCCCGAGTAGTGTTATTATTATTGAATTGGTGATGAGAGTGTTAATGATGATGATATGACGGAGAGACGTGGAAGATTATTTTGTCGCGCCCCATTTTTTTTTACTCGGAACTGGGCACCTTATATGTTAAAAAAAGATAGGATGATTTATCACTTAAAGGGTGCATAGTGTAGCGATATTTGTGTTCGACTCTTGTCCAGAGTGGTATCCGTCATCTTTTACCTTATGCGTTACATACGCAGTACATTGTCCGTACTGACCCTCCCCTTTGCTCGGGGGATCGTGTTCATGCCCGCAGGGTACGCACGTTCGTGATCCTCCCGCTAGGATACTAATCTGCTGATTGGTAGAAGCTCCACTATGTTTCCTATCCACAGTCGTTTTGGTACATAACTTTGTGTAGTCTTTTGCTCGTCTTGGGTATGGCGGGCACCTCGTCCGTCAGTTTTCACTAATTGGACATCTTAAGTCTGTGGCATTATGTGGTTGTATATATTGTTTTGATTGGTCGGGACGGGTTTGGTTTTGGGATGTCCCGCTTGTACAGGGCACTTGTCGGCTTCGTACATCATGGTGTATTGTTGCTATTGGCGGCCTTGGTCAGGCTCGCGTATGGTTAGGTTGAATGTGTCTCCTCCTTATGAGATAGTCCCCTTTTATATAGCTATGCGTTGGGGTTGGCTTGATTTGATTAATTTCCATATTGTCCCTTAGTTTCATGATTATACCTTAGCAGTTTTGTATGTGGGGTCCCAAAACGGGCATATCCGGCCCATCGCGTTTGGGTCTGACAATTAGTACCTTTTTGAGATTTATTGACTAAATATAATTTTAAAATTGGTTACATTAAGGTTACTATTGTAGTTGTGATTTTCGGCGTTATTTTTTCATGATTAATGATGAACCATTTTTCGAGATTTCTCCAAAAAAAAATAAATATAAGGCCACTGTTTAATTCGTGAACTTTAAGGTTATATCTATACTATACCTACTCTCAATATCATAATATATAACTATAATATATATATATATATCTATATATATAGATATTATTCAATAATTTTTTGGATATTTTAAATGTGTTATTTATAATTTTCCTTTTTTTAATAAAGATTCCCATTTGGGGGATGTACTGAACAAGAACAATTATTTAAAAATTATTGAAATTATTTAATATAAAGTTATTGTATTTATTTTTTGCATTAATTTTGTATTTTTTTTAAAGTTTTCCTTTATTTTATTAATCAATTACTAATTTTCGAGATTTATCACACAAAACTGAAAATTCTAAAAAATTGTTAACATTATTGAATTTAAGGTTACTATATTGATTTGTAAATTTTTAACGTTACTTTTATATATTTACATATTATTCCTATATTTTTATTAATCAAATACTCATATTTCGTTTCCGAACAATTTAATTTTAAAAAACATAGAATAACTATTTCATATATATTCTAAAAAGTATTTGGGAGGCAGTGTATGTTATGTACCTTAGAAGTACATATTTGTTTGTACATGTTCATATGACTCTTTGGAAAAATGATACGACTCAGTAAATCAAATCGCGCACTGACTCAAGAGCTCCAAGTGGGCAACGCATCAAGTGTGGCATGTTATCATCCGGCAAGGGACGTAGGCCAACGACAAGCAATATCAACCAAGGCATGCACGCATGAGTCATGGTGTGTGCTCATCGGTTGTGCGACATCGGCGTCGGGCAATTGCAGGCACCATCCATCAAGGCCTCTGTTCTTTGGGCAATAACGTTAGCCCACCCCAACGTGGCATCTACAAATTGCATGGGTGTGTCTCCACCGTTCTTCATGGTATTTTGCAACATTGCTGCTTCGTTGACGTTGGTGGTGTACTGCACACATTGCTCGTGACTTGTGCACATTGCTCAGTCATTGTTAGGCATGGAATGCGCACATCGGTGAAGTGACAATAGTTGTGGCCTGCGCTTATCGGCCAACGGCAAGCAACAATAGCCATGACCTACACACATCAATCATGGTGTGTGCGGCAGGTTCGCTTTGGTTAAGCGATTTTGGCAATAGCAGGCATCATAACCTATTGCGTGTTCATATCAGCAAGGCGACATCTGCATTGGCTTGCAGCACGTAGCATCAACCAAGGTCTATCTACTTCTTGCGAGAGACATTCGAACACACAATAGGCATTGCCAGGGGACATTGTTGTTATACCCTTCGCATTGTTTTGAGCTTGTGCCACATCGCTCATAGACTCGGGAATTGACCTCCCGTGCCTCGCACATCACAGAGCATTTTTCAAGCTTGGCCTCACAGAATGGCTAGTCAACGTTCAACGTGGTCTACCTACATTATCCATGTCTTGCATATTGCTAACCCTTTGTTGGTTGTGGATGCTTGCATCGCCCGTGGACTATCCGAATCGCCCTTGGCCTAAAAAAATGGTCAGGTGATATTAAGTGTTGCCTTCCTCCATCGAGTTGTGCCTTCATAACTGTCAGCCGACGTCGAGCATTGCCTTCCTCATCACCTTTGGCCAGCACAAAGCTCACTCGACGTCGAGTGTGACCTTCCTTCATCGCTTTTTTCCTTCACACAATAGTAAGCCAATGTCGAATATGGCCTTTCCGTATAGGCTTTGACTTGCACACAATGATTAGTTTACATCGTACGTGGTCTGCACGCATAGCCTTTTGCATGCAACAACGATCGGCCGATGTCAGACGTAGACTACAACTATGTTCTGTGGCGTGCACACATCTATTAGTCGACGTCAAACGTGGCCTCCCAACATCTTCTATATCCTAACCCCAATCGATCTGCTGATGCCCAACGTTCTTTGACCACATCGCATGCCTACCATATCTGTTAAGCGCACAGGTGTTTTCCCCCCATCTAATTTGGATTGCAGAACGATCAGTCGATGTCAGGCGTGGACTGCCTGCATCATCTTTGTCCTACACATCACGGTCAGCCAATGTAGAGCGTTGCCTTCCTGCATTGCCTTTGGCCTAAACACATTGGTTAGACAATGTATGGTATGACTTGCCCGCATCGCCTTGGGCTTGCACACAAAGGTCAACTGAAGTCAAACGTGGTCTGCTTGCCTCATCTTTGTCCTGCACAGAAAGTTATGTTGACATCGAACGTGTCTCTGTGTGTGGGCGTTGAACGTGGCCTACCAACATCATTAGTAGTCTGCACACATAGGTCTACCGATGTTGGATGTGACCTACTAGTATTGTACGTAGCCAGAAAATATATGTCTAAAGATATCAGCCAATAACATAAACCATTAGCCAAGGATTGCATTCATTTGACATGGAATGTGCACATCTGGCAAGAGACGTTGGCTAATCACATGCGGCTTCAGTGAAGGCCTACACGCACGGACTTGAAATGTGAATATATCGAACGCGAGCATCTCGCCAATGGTCTGCACATCAGCCAAGCTGCAGAAAGACAGTGGGTATGTTGCGCGCCTGTAGCGACGGCGCCAACAACATCCTAAAGCATCTATCCAGTCCTACACCATCCATTAATGTCATGTGCATCGACTAGGCCATTTCAGGCGTGATTTGAGTGCATTGACTAGGTGACATCACCTATGTTCTATGCCATCGGCCAACCTCAGGCAACAACAACCAAGTTTTGCACGCACTAGTCATGGCATGTGTGTATCGACTCATTGATATTAGTCCTGGCCTGCAATATGTCATAGATATCGTCCATGGAAGAAGTCCACATCATCCAATGGCGCACGCATCTAACCTGTGACATTTGTGCATTGACTGAGCGAATTCTATCGTGGCCTGCATGCTTTGGCCAGTTGACTCAGGCTCAATTGAGGACCTGGTTTGTGAGCAATCTTGCAGCAACCGCTTTTCTCGAGATGCAAATCATTCCAAATATGACCTATAACATGTGGTGTATGGGGTCTACGACACTAGCCGGAGGCAAAAACAGGCACCATCAACCAAGGATTGTGCGCATTGAGTAAGCGACGTCGTCAACTTATCGCCCCCACTCTCAGGCCCACAACACCATACATGGCATGTGCACATATAGCAAGCGACGTTTTCTTATAAAATGCAATATTAACCAAGGCGCTCATCTTCCATGTCATTGGTGCATCGAATGGGCGCTATTTGGATCAGCCATGGTATGTTTTCTTCAAGTAAGTGTTGTAGGCCAATAACAAGCAAC